>JABUQX010038891.1:42500-48026 GCA_015478945.1 Trachelipus rathkii
TAACATCTTATATAATTGCGATTATTATGCAATATTTAACATCTAAAAATATAAAGAACGAGAGATAGGACAGGCTGGACACCTGGTGATGTCGCCTTGACGGGAACTCGGTTGCTTTATAACTGTTCTTGAATCCAACTTTTTTGGGTTGGAGGATAGCTCAGTTGTATAGCACCGGGCATATTGTCCTCACGCGCAACATGCGGTGGTTCAATCCCAGAGAAGGCAGTTAATTCTTTACCTTCTCATTATATGTTCTTTCTTTAACATCTTATATAATTGCGATTATTATGCAATATTTAACATCTATATATATATATATATATATATATATATATATATATATATATATATATATATATATATATATATATATATATATATATATATATATATATATTTTATTAAAACTGGAAGAGGGGAGTTCTATGCGAGGAGAGGATTGTCTCAATTCACGTCTGAGTAAGACGAAGCTAAGGCTATGGAGAGAAAGTCTCATGTTCTATATTTCTAGGTCTCTAAATTCAGTTATGTTTCATAAATCATTTACTTATTCCTTTCAGGCGCCAAATATATATATATATATATATATATATATATATATATATATATATATATATGTATATATATATATATATATATATATATATATATATATATATATATATTTTTTTATATGTGTGTGATGATGATATTATTAATGCGTGTGGATTTAATAATCGTTTTGTAAAATAAAGAAGCATTTGAAAACAATTATTTTTGCATATTTGATTTTTAATGATCCATCAGAATATTGTTTATATTTTGATCAACTTTGTTGCCAGTCGTAATTATTCTCATAATTTCATTAAGCAATGCTCTTTCTGTACACACATCATCACGCATACACAAATATATATATATATATATATATATATATATATATATATATATATATATATATATATATATATATATATATATATATATATATATATATATATATATATATATATATATATATATACAGATTGGCACCACACAAGGGCTGGGCCCTTTTCAGAATAGTTTAGTAGAAGATATGACGTAAGTTAAAAGGAAAGTGTTCCCATACCCTCCCCTCATACCCTAAAATTTCACAACACCGTGATAGACCCCCACTGTGGTCTCTCGTCAATATTAGGGTTCATCCCCTGGGTCAAGCTCACAACTATACCGTGACCCCTCACAAAATCCCGTCATTCAGTCAGACTATTTACCATTCTTCTCGCTTAAACCAAATTCACATTCCTTTCTTTCAGACACTCCTTTTTTGACTCACTCATTCTTAGGTCTCCCAACCAGTCGACTCCCAAAACACTCTCCTTTATACGTCCTCTTAACCAACCGACTATCGTCCGCCATTTCCCTAAGAACAAACCATCTTAATATACTCATTTATTTTCTCATTTACGCCATTTTTTACACCACACTGCTCCATAATAAAATCATTCCTCATTTATTAATTTTACTAACACCTAACACCCCTAAGATTATCTATCTGAACATACGGCAACTTAGATCTATACCTCTTATTCCACACCATAGTTTCGTTGCTATATATACACTAACATCAACAACAACATGTCATCGTGCAGAACGAACTCCAGCGAACTCAAGACTTAGTCTCCTTGCAATCAACAAAGATTTAATTGCGCCAGCAACATTTCTAATACTCACAACTTTCCTGCTACTCCCTGCTACATCCTTTTCCTTTTCATCCAACATATTGCCTGAATATTTAAACTCAGATACTTGTTAGAGTTGCTTAGCATCCCACATAATTTCACACTTTGGACTCTCCACACCCATCACCATCACCTTAATCTTATCTACATTTACCTTTAAACCCCTCCTTTTACACAGACTGCCAAACCCCCCTTCTAACCTCTCAAACTTTCTTCAGATTCGCCACACACAAAAATCAAGTCATCAGAGTACAATAAGCAGAGCGCCCCCACTCTCTTCCATTGTCCATCAGTCTTTCAAACTCCTCTGTCTCCCCAAGCTTTAGTTATTTCATCACCCAATCCATATACAAATTAAATACTCATGAAAACATAATACTCTGCCTCACTTTGCTATTAATATCAAATCATTTACTCTCCACTACATTTTTTCTTACACACGCTTCACAATCGACATACATATTTTTGATTCCATTCAGAAGCCTACCACCAATACTATATATCACTAATACCTACCACAGGGCTTCCCTATTAATCATGTCATACGCCTGTTGCAAGTCCATAAAACCTAAATACACTTTGTTCTTCTCTCTCTCATTTTCTCACACTTTGCTTCAATATAAAAATTTGATCAACATACCCTCTGATTTCTACCATCTAAATAGCACCTTGCTCTTCGCTAATAAGTCCCTCAGTCACTCGACATACTTTTCAACCAAAATATCGCCATATATTTTCACTAAAACACTCAAAAACTATTTCCCCTAAAGCTTTTCCAATTTTCCTTATCCCCCTTATTCTTATTTAAGGGTACCATACCATCACTGCTCTGCTCTAATCCTTTGAAACTATACCCTCCAAAATGTCTTTGTTGCACAACTTACAAACACAGCCAATCACAATCTCACCTCTATTCTTGATCATTTCATCAGCAATTCCAACTACACCTGCTGATTTACCATTCTTCAACTTCTCACTATACCCTATTGCCTCCTCCCTAAAATATCTATTTCTTCTTACAACATCAAACGCACATACACATTCACAATCACCTCTTCATCAATGCCAATGTTAGGCAGATTTTCGAAGTGTTTCCTCTACTCTCTTATTACGTCCACTTCAGTCACAAAGGAACCATCCCTATTCATTATTATTTAAACATTCCCTTTGCTCTCCTTTTTACATTTCGTACTTCTTTCTAGAGCAGCTTCCTATTTCCTTGTATGTCTCCATTCTTCCTCCTTCCAAACAGTTCATTTATCTCTTTTTTTTCTCCTACTTATGCAACTTTTAGTCTTATTTTTTTACTCCCTATATATTTCCATACACCTTTATTTCGAAACCTCATCATTGCCTTTAAGCATGTTCCACCACTGCTCAATTTTACTTTTAACCGCTTACATCACCACTCCATTCCACAAACCACTATTGATATTCTTACTTCCTACTTTAGCACACCCACCTACTTCTGCTGCACTACTAGCAAATGCCTCTTTCATTTGCGTCCAGATTTGTTGAGTTACATCTTGCTCACTCACATTCAACTGACTTTTTAGCAAGTGTATAACACTTCTCATTTAACTTCTCACTCCTAATTCTTGATATTTCCTTACCTTTTTCTTTCCTCTCCATCCATGCCTCCATTATCTTAATTTTAAATAAAACATAATGATCTGGTATTCCCATTTTCAACCTCTTCGTAAATTTAGCATAAATCACGTACTTCAACATCCCCGTTTTCACCACCACAAAATCAGTCATACTCTTCACTTCTGCACTACACCATCTTTACTTATATCAACTCTCGTATACTTATTGATACTTTTGTGCCCGAAGAATGTATTACACACATACTTCTCTCCTCACAAAAATCAATAATCTTCCTGCCATTCTCATTTTATCCTGCCCCCTCAAAGACACCTTTTATATCATCACTTTTTTGATCACCTATCCTATCCAACCATTCAAGTCGACCAAAACAATCAATCTGAGACACCCCTCCACTCACCCTGTTAAAAACATCATTTAGATTGTCCCTGAAAGTCTCACTTTCCTCAACATCACCCTTAGATAGACCATATGCAACAACCACACATACCTTGACCTTATCAAACTTAAATTTAACCATTGTATTCTAGAACTTGCGCAAACAAAATCTACCATAGCTCTGTGCTACAAATTACTCATAAGAATCGCAGCTCCTTCTCTCGAACTCTCATTTCTCTCCACTCCAGCAAATACGCATTTAACCCGACATCTCTCGTTTTCACCACTTCATTTCATCTTATTTTCAGTCACAGCAAGCAGATCAAATTTATCCTTCTTAATTCATACATCACCTCACTTCTCTTCTCCTCGCTATTTATTTCTCTAACATTCCTTGTACCCAAACGTTTCATACAGTCTCGTGTATATATATATATAATATATATATATATATATATATATATATATATATATATATATATATATATATATATATATATAATATATATATATATATAATATATATATAATATATATATATATATATATATAATATATGCATATATATATATATATATATATAATATATATAATAATAATAATAATAATAATATATATATATATGTATATATAATAATATATAATAATAATATATGTATATATATATATATAATAGATATATATACATGTACAATGTACATTATAATAAAAGAGAAGTGTATGTCTGTATATATATGTGATGAAGATATGTGGAATAATAATATATATATATGTTTTCCGATTGAAATATGTAATAATAATAATATGTAATAATAATAATATATATATATAATAATATATGTATATATATATATACCGATTAATAATAATAATATGTAATAATAATAATAATAATAATATAATAATATAATAATATATAATAATAATAATAATATATATCTAATAATATAATAATAATAATAATAATAATAATAATAATAATAATATAATAATATAATAATAATAATATAATAATAATAATAATAATATATTATATATAATGTAATATATAATAATAATAATAATAATAATATGTAATAATAATAATAATAATATATATAATAATATGTAATAATAATAATAATAATAATAATAATATATATATAATGTATGTAATAATAATAATAATATGTAATAATAATATAATAATATATATGTATATATGTAATAATATAATAATAATAATAATAATAATAATAATATTCTGTTTTCCGTTGGGATATTAATAATAATTTTATATAATTGAATTAGAAATGTGCATAATGTAATATTACTCTGTTAATGTAAAAATAATAATAATAATAATAATAATAATAATAAATAATAATATGTATGTATGTAATAATGTATGTATAATAACAGGTGTAATGTAATATATGTAATGTAATAATAATATGTATATGTAATAATGTAACACTGGGTATTCAGATACATTTTGTATGTATATATATGTAATGTAATAATAATGTAATAATAATGTAATAATAATGTAATAATAATAATAATAATAATATAATAATAATAATATAATAATAATATGTAATAATATGTATAATAATAATAATATTAATAATAATATGTAATAATAATAATATGTAATAATAATAATAATAATAATAATATGTAATAATAATAATAATAATATGTATAATATATAATATATGTGTATGTAATAAGTTTCCGTTGTAATATAGATAATATAATAATAATATGTATAATAATATCATGTAATAATAATGTAATATATGTATGTATATGTGTAATATGTAATAATAATAATAGTGTAGTAATGAAT
>JABUQX010038892.1:0-22022 GCA_015478945.1 Trachelipus rathkii
AAAAACAAACATGAGTCATAGTGTATTTTTACGCTAAAAATGGAGTTACGTGAAAACTACTTCTCTACAGTCGAAGATTTAACGAGGTCACCATCCTAGCGTGCTAAAAACCCCTTTACACATTTTCTCCCCAAATTCACACAACTAAACAAAGAAACGATAACGATAACGCAACTCCTAAAATAGATAATAATAATTTTTATATACATAGATATGTATTTCTTTATTTTTATATCAATATAAAAAATAATCTCACTCTCATTTAAGAAATGTTGATTGAATAAAGGCTTGGAATATATAAAAGAAAAAAGAATATTATATATAAATATCACACTTTTTGAGTGAGTACCATTATATAGGAAATGATATATACTACTATACTCAAGAATATAACAAAATTATATTATTATTATATTATATGAGCCTTCCTGAAGGCCAATAGTTTACCCCCAATAAAGGGGTTATGCAAATATCAATTTTTACAGTAAAAAATAAAATAATAATGAATGTAATAATTATATATGATGGTTATATATATATATAAGGTAATGGTTATTGTGATAAAAAAATAATAAATAAAAAAAATAATAAAAAATAATAAATAAGTTTAATTTAATTAATATATTATATTAATAATAATAAAATAATGATTAAATAATGTCAATAAATAAATAAATAAATACAAAGATTTTTAATTATTCAAATAATTTTAAATGAGAAAAAAAACTCTTTATCATCTGATATTATTCTATATTATTCATTTCGAGAGAAAGCCGAATAAGATAACCAAACGCGCCCGCTCTACGGTGAAATACAAAAATCGCGCCGCTAGATAAGTGATTATCTCAGAGAGCGTCTTGACTTGAGTCTTGACGAATCTCTGACTCTCCTATCTCTTTATATTTTTATCATAAAAATAATAATTATACTACTACTAACATGGTGGGGTATATTTATTATTATTATTATATTATTATTATATTTAGAGTATAAATACCCCCTGTATATGTATATATACTATATAGGGTAAAATTATATTATTATTATATAATATTATTTAATATGAAATAGAGGTGGAGTGTTATATTAATTCCCTGTATATATATACCTACTACGAATACTAAAAATAAAGAAAATTATTATATCAATAATATTTTATTTCCACTCAAATATATACATACATATAATAAATTATAATATATATTTATATTCCATAAATCTAAAAAAAGGTGTTTATTATTTATATTATTACATAGATATGTATATTTATTTATTTCCATAGTGATGATAATATATATATATATATATAGTAGCTAAAAAAAATAAAAATAAATAAATAAAAATAGTATTATTAATTCCATTTTCTGTTCAGTAGAAACAGTTAATGAAATATTTTTGTCGGAAGCCTGTTGATCATTTTATAGCAAGTAACCAGTATATATAGTATATTGAATATTATATATATTAAATAAGATATATAAAAATATTTATTTATATTTAAATTTTTTTTATTATATATATATTATATATAATAATAAATATATAAAATTACAAATATATATTATATTATTATATATATTATATCATAACCACAATAAAATATCATATCATCACTTACCTTATATATATACTATTCGTTTAATCGATCTCTCAAAACTAACAGAACACGAACTATATATAGTAAACGTAAAACCCTATAGTTGTCGGGTCCTCTCGGCCTCCTTTAGACGAGGAGTGAGAGCACCAATTTCGTGCTCGAGCCCTCCGAATGGAAATATATGTTTTTAGTGGGCTCGAGCCGACGATTGGGTTACGTTATCTATATATAACATATCATAAAACTCACTATGTATATATATATATATATATCAAATATAAATTTATAAAATAAATATATTATTATAGGTATAAAATACATTAATAAATTAAAAATATAGCCCCGGGGAGCCTACTACACGGTATAGGTGAAATAAAGGGGTATACCCCCTCATGAGGTGAAATAAATAAGGGCCCTAGAGAATATAACTAAATACTAAATGAGCCGTAGGGATAATACTAATAATAATAAAGGGGCCTACCCGGTATATAATAAAATAAAGTACCCGGGAGAATGAGTACCGAGGGATATATAATATAAATAAAAATAATTATTTACCCCCCCTGGCACTAGGAATAAAGTTATATTATATAAATTTTTATATTAATAAATTTTTATATTATTATTATTATATATATTTTATATATTATCTCAATAATAAATAATTGATGATATATTAATTATTATATTTTATTTATATTTATTATAGAGATATATATATAATAGTAAAAAATAACAATAATATAATAAATTATTATATATATATATATTTATCTTCGTTTTTTTTCACTGGCACTGGCCCCCAGGCAACAAAAATTGAGCTCGGGCCGATTGGGAAGGGCGCTATGCGTTGCATATCTTACGTGAGGAGCATATATATAATGTAGTGAGAATACTAAATGCATTTGTTTTCTCTTCAACCACTCTTCAGTTTCTGCCGATAAGGTGGTGAGCTGTATCGTTGTATGGATGTACAGCAGGTTCATTCCTTTTGCGACTAAATCTTTCTCTCCTCAAATCCATGGTTCGATCGTGCTTGTTCTCTGGCATTCACAGGCTAGAGACACGTGCGTATCGGGAGTGGAAAAATTCTCGTTCTCCTATACTCTTGCTAATTTTCATTCGTGACTGAGAAAATCGTTGAGGGAAACTCTTCGAGACAGAGCAAAAATGCGGGCCTTTCACTCACCCCCTTAAGGTTCCACCGAAACGCGCTACCTCCTTGGTTCTCCTACTGACAAATCCTTTCTGGCCCTTGCCAATGAACATCCTTCTAATCACTTCTGTATTAACCTCTGCTCTTCCCTCCCCTTCTTCTGGTATATCGCTCTGATGGTTTGCTTGCTAATCTCTCCAAACTGAAAAGGGCCAATCTCTTACGGCTCAGCTATTTTCCCTCTAACTCACCCTGGACCCCCGCATTTGTAGAGCATTCCTTAAGTGCCCTCCTCCCTTCCGTCGTCTCGAGGTGGTGGCTAAATAGGCCTTCCTGCCTGTGATTGACAACCTGTCGATCGGGATGCATGGGCTCCTGAAATCTACGCACCGTTAGGAAGGCGGCGTGGCGCGAGAATGGGACATATCGTGCCCGAGTTCTCTTGCAGGCGACGTCCAGATGTTGCCGAGTCTATCACCCGACCCCTACAGTTCACAAGTTTCTCAGATGGTGTCTATGAATCTCAAATAACATAGCATTTTCCTCAGTGTTAGAAGCCACGCACACTGTGCGAGAGCGTAATTCCGAAGCAAAACGAGAGGTAGCGCGGTCTGACCCATTACTAAAGGAGCTACTCGCCTTCGGATAATAAACGCTTGCCCAGTCAAGTATGTTTGGCTAAGATTACGCCTTACTATTTTTCATACCTCAACTTCTACAACACTCAAATCATGTTTTATAAGAAATCATGATCGATTCAGATTCATCCAGCTTATGCTTTCTCGTCGCGCCAATACGGCTTTCGGCGAGCTCACAGCAGGCTCCTCACTCGGGGGATGATACATTTCCTAATCTATACTGAATTTTAAATTAGGTTATTTCAGTCTTTCCATGGAAGCGTACGGGGGAGGACTGTGGCGTGGTGAGCGCTATGACATAATCAAAGCATATTTGCCGGTATGGCACGACGTCACTGAACTCCAATCCAAGCTACCCTCCTTTAGGTTTCCTCCTTCAATGCTAAATACTATAATTATCTAGTTTGCTTTTCAATAGTCGCTCAATATACGGACGGATATAGTATTGATTGGTTGCGTACTTCTTTCTTTCTCTTTTCTGTCAATAGTGGGGTGTTCCTCAGGGTTCTGTCTCTATCTCCCTACTTTATTCCAACTTTATTTTTCATGAATGAAATTTAACCTGCTGGATATCCTAACTCCATTTCACGAATCATCATGCGGACTCGACACTTACATATCATTAAAACACTCATTTTCAGAGTTCGAATGCATCCAATTACTTTTAGCACTTCTAGAATTCCTTCTCGCATAATTTTCCGATTCTATTCTCTGCTGATTTTGGATAGTTAATTTCCGGAATAGGGTGTCCTTGACTCAGAACAGTATTGATGATGAGTCAAGAATTCTTATAAACACTCTCCTCTATTACTAATGTCCTCTCCCTCTCTAAGAAACCTTATAACTTTCCTATCTCTTTCGTATGGATTTCTCAGAACTCGTCGTGCTCCTTTTTGAACGCAATTATAATGGACACACTTGCAGATATGGAGGCCTTAAACATAAACAAAAAAAAATTTTCTTTGTGTAATTTACCTCACATTCACAATGGTTGCTAGCGGCGTGCTCCTTCAAGAAACTTGTGTGGAGTCTCTCTCGTATTTAGAACTATGCGTATTGATCTCTTTTTTTTTTTCCGCTTTCTCAGTTCCTCAGCTTAGCAGAGGGCCTCGTCCGCCTTGTATGGAGTCTGTCTCGCCTCATCACTCATGAGGAGGAGGCTCTGGGTTTCAGACGGACTTTTGGATAATCCGAGTCACATAGGCTCAAAGTCTTTAAACATCATATAGTGTACTTGTCCAGTTCCCTTGACCCTCTAATCTAGTTCGCCGGGCGGCGATGTTGGATGCATTATCATCTCTTATCATTCCTGGAGTAGTATTTCTCCCGGGAAGTCCGGGAGTGGGGAAAAAAACCGGGGAGTTCCCCCCCCCGGGTAAAATGCCGGGGGAACAAAAAAGGCCCAGGAAAAAAAAAAAAAAAAAAAAAACAAAAAAATTTAGCATGTGCGTGGTCAGGTGACTCGAAGGGAGCTTATACACATTGCGGTAGTTACCTCCACTTTTTTTACGTCGCTCCTCTGAGAACTTAGTGGTGCTGTATCTCACAATCGATGTGTGTGTGAGATTGAATGATGGGATAACAACAGGCTAGTTTCAGCATATAGCGTTGGATTTCTTTCCTTTCTTTCGGCCTTGCCACAATCTTTTTTCTGTGGATATGGTCTGCTTTTTCTCATTCTTTTCTGTGGTTTCCTGCTGATTTTAATCTCTCCCTCCAGCTTCAAAGCCTATGCGTCTGTGCTTCATCTGTGTAAATTTTAACCTTTAGTTGTTATAACTCTGAGCACGTGCAAACAAAGGACGAGGCCCTGTCTAGAAATAAGGCTCTGCCAAGTGAGAGTGTTGGTGACCAACTGTAAAAAAAAAAAAATATAAATATATATAATATTATGGTTTACATGATAATAAAATAAATATATAAAAGAATACGTATTTATTATTTTTATTTTTACTGTAACATTAAAATGTGACTTTCACAAAATAGTCTATTAATGTAGGCCTCATATATATATTATATAGTGTATAGTAGCTAAGAATACTATATACAATACTATAGGTTATATATATATATATATATATATATATATATATATATATATCAAAACACAATAACTGCGTACCGCTGGGGGCGAACAAAACGCGAGATCAGATCCCCCGCAGAGTCTCTCTACTGTGTGCCTGAGATTTCTATAGAACAGAAACTGGACTTTTGCTATACCCTCACCCGAAGTTATATATATTCCCCGGGAATAAATATATATAAATAATATATATATAATATATATATAATTAATAAGCGCTAGTATATTATTTTGAGGGGTAATAAATAAATATAAAAACACGTGAGTATATATATAATAAAAAGGCTCACCCCTAGTAGGGGGATATTAAAATAGCCAAATATAATAAAGTGAGTGAGAAAAGTACTAATAAAGTATAATAGATATAATAGTCTACAAGTATATTGATATAAATATAGGCAAGTGATAAAAATATAAATAGCTCAATAAAGTGAGGATAAATGAAGTTACACGAGGTGGTTCAAGATGGGATTAAACGAGAAAATCATATTTCTCGCTTAGGCAGGAATTCAAGTACCCACAGTTTGTGCCCGTCGTCGAGAGAGCGCCGCGCGCACTTGAGATCCCTGTTTAGGCTCACGCGGCGTGTACATGGCACAAGAGGAAAATGCCGTCAGTAGGAAAGGGATATTCCAGAGTGAAGAGTGTGTGAGAGTTACGATTCTAACGCGCCACCTCAGTGATTTTATATCGGAGGCGTGATGTATCACAATAATTAACCCAACATACAATCTAAATACATATAACCTAACACATACACATAAACTCTATTATATACCAGAATTTCTCTCTCTCTTCTCTTTCCTTCTCTTTCTCTTCTCTATTAATATTACAACTAGAATTGGCGCAGTGCCTACTCAAATTCTCTCTTACTTTCTCTTTTTCTTCGTCTCTCTATCCCTCCTATCATCTATGTGTATCCATATGACTCGGCTTAACACACATTTTTAATCTCTCACAGAATCCAGCACCATGATATATTATATATTTATAAATAATATTTGTTCCCATTTTATAAAACTACTACTAGTATAATTAAAAAATATAAAGGAATAAAAAAGCCGGTATTATTATATATTATATTATATTTTATATTATAGAATAACAAATTATTAATTATATATTAATCTACATAAAAAAAATTTAGTATTAGTACCGGGTATATATATATATAGGGTTATCAAAAAATAAGTACATAATATATCCCCTTAAAAGTTATTATACGGGGTATATACTTATTATTTATATTATCTTATACTAGGATTATACTATATACATACTCACGGGTAGGATAAATAAACAGGGGTGAAAGCTTTACCCATCGGCGGGAGCGGTCAGATATTTCGAAAACAGTGCGACAATTGGCGATACGCAGGAACGGATAACTAATTGTGGAATCAGACGTATAAAAAATATGTTATTATTTTTCTGGAGTTCTAAAAAGAAATGTTATATTATAAAGAAAAAAAATCTTAAATTAAAAAAAGTTTAAAAATATAAATAAGTAATCAACGCTAGATACGATAAGGTTCCACGTTTAAATATGGCGCCGTGAATCTTTTTAGCACCGCTAATTGTTCATTAATTATAACATGTTGATGCATATTTTTTGGTTGGTTGTATTTTACCCGAATCTTACGGTGTGATTTTGAAGGAGATAAGAATAGAGGAATCATTATTATATTAGGTAAATATATTGTTTTGGAATGGGTTTAAATATTTATATAATTTGAAAAGAAATTTAAATCTTAACACGGAAATTATTTATAGAAAATTTAATATTACTAATTAGAAATATTTAATTAAGGAAAATTGAGATAATTATAAAATAATAAATAATAAATATCCAATAATCAACATCAGTAAAATAATGCTAAAATATTATAGAATAATAGTATAGTATTATAAAGAGATAGATAAATATAGGTGCTGTACACTCCTTTCGGCATGAATCACATTCAACATTTCCCATTTTCTTATCATCTTTGTAATTTAGTATCTTTATACCTGTGCGGAAAAACATAAAATATTAGATTACTATCAATTCGTTGGAATTTGATAAATCATGAAAAGCGAATTAATCAAATGGCAAATTTTGTTTTTTTTTAAAACTAAGAGGAATACCATGGGTAAAAAAAACCACATATATCATGGCAAGCCCAGTCCACGGCAGTACTCTCTGCACAATCCAGTGTATTGACCGGCGCCGGGACGACTCCCTCCTCTGTAACCCCGAGCCTCGCAGCCATCGTAAAAATGATAAGTTTTTTTCTCTTTATGTTGGGTTATGATTGTTCAACCTCCCCCCAACTCCTTTCATACCCGCTCCATGAGCCACAAATATACATATATTGTTTACCTGGTACGACAAGTACGAAAGTGAAGTATTCGGAGAATCTCATGATTCGAGAGCTTTAATGTAAATTTTTTGGTTATCGAATATGGATATATAATAATATAAATATATATAAGGCCTCACCTCTCATGTGAATATAGTTATATAGTGAGGTATAAATAAATAATAATGAGCCCCCGGGAAAGTCACGGGGATGAGTACTACTACGGTAGGGGTGATATCTTAAATAAATAATTAAAGGGAAAAGGAATGAAACGAATGATACTTAAAACTTCTCTACCGACTATTTCAGTTGTAAAAATAATATTAAGCCATAAGGCAGACGTCTACGTACTCGAGTATTACACCTGGATCTTTTTCTTACCCGATTTTCATAGTAATATATAATATAATATATCCTCTATGTTATTAGAGAGCATTGGGACCATAAGTTTCAATGTGACATAATATAAGCTCCCTCACGGGATAATATAATATAATATAATATTAAATAAAATAATAAATATAATAAAAATGACCCTCATCATACGTAGTAAAATCCTATATATACCGCTACCTCTATAATATAAAAGGTATATTAATATATATATTTCAGATTATTTTTAATCAAGTAATTAAAATAGGAAATCTCAGAAAAATATGAATGAATATATTTATTAAGAAATATTTTTTGATAATTATGTATTTCTATGCCCGAAATACAAGAGAAAATCTGTGACGGCAAAGTATACCACACAGTTATGTTCGATTAGTTTTAACGAGTACATCGTCGATTTTCCATTATATGGCTAATTGGATATGACAGATTTTCAACATGTGCCTCTCTTTAGTTTCAGGTTGTAATATGTTGTTTTGATATGTTAAATATTTTTGGGCCCCCAGAGACAGAATGCTATATATGAAAAAAAACGAAAGTAAAGGAAACGTCACACACGCCCACACAGTATATATATATCTATAACGTTATCCCTATAATTCTTTTCACGTTATTAGCTCTCACTACCAAAATACATTTTTCGCTGTTGCCGTGCCAATAAATGAGGAGCGTTTTGGTGGCTTACTTGATTATTTTAATCGATTGTTAATCATTTTCAGTATTGTGTGGATCTTTCTCGGTTTACAAGAAAATACAATAATTTTTAACCCTGCCTCCACAGTACTCCATCTACATCCTAGTTTATATACCTTGTTAAAAAGATAAAGTAAAAAAAAAAAATATATATATATATTTCCCCCATTCTGCGCGACCATGAAACTTATAAGGTCCTTAGAATTAGTTATTTTAGTTTTTATCTTTTTTTATTATTTAGCCTGTCTCTCGTAGGCGATGGATGAGAAAGGGGGGAGTCCCCCAGAGCGGGGCGGAGGGTTCTACGCCACCGGGGGGGAAAAAATTATTATAATAGTGTTCTACATCTTTAGTGTTGCTTTTAAAGGTTGTGACTGAAATATGGAAAATAAAATTATATTTAACATAGAGAAATTATCGTATTTAATAGTAAAACTTTGTCTAATTTGACTGTAAAATTACCTACATTAGTGGCATACATAAGTCAGATTTTCATGAAACTTAATATATGAAATGTTTGAAATGATCCGTAATGAATGAAAACTCGAAAAAAATTTAAAAAATGAGCCTGAAAAAAACTATGAAGTCTCTAAATTTCTATCTTTTAAAAATGCTTAATTTTTACTTGCTTTAAGGAGTACTTCTTTTGCTATCATAATTTTATTATAAGGTTATAATAATAAGTTATCTAAAGTTGTATTGGAGAGTCTATATTTTATTTAGTTTTTCCAGCACTAACTGGTCGGAGGTACGGGGCCGGATACCCCCGAAGGCAAATGTTCGTGTGTCATGCACTCATTTACCACTAAAAATTAACATATGTGATATCTACTATCATTCTAGCAAAAAAAAAATCTAAAATCTTTCAAAAATAACACACTCTTATAACACAACAGGTTATTTATATATATATAATATACCTATAAAATATATAATAGTATATATATATATATATATACTATATTACGGTATATACTATATTCACTGTATTTTATGGTTTTTTTATTTCCCCTACCCCCCCCTACTCAAAAATATGTATAGCGTATGGAGTACGGTACTATAAATATAAAGTATACATAAATAAATACCCATATATATATTATATTATAAGTTATATCTTTATTTCCCCCCCCCCGGTTTATAATAAAATATCAAATACGTATATATATATATATACTTAGGAAAAAATATAGAGTTATATATATTGGGTATATATAGGCTCATATATATGTAATATATAAAGTATATCATATATTAAAGATAAATAAAAAATATAAATAGGTGATCCACCATATATATAGGTGTGAGGTATGAGTGATGATATAAATAAAATAATAATATATATCACTACCTATACCTGAGTAAAATCTACTACCTACTACCACTCATGATATAGTATAGTAGGGGGTATATATATATTATAATTTGCTCTAAAGTAACCTCAGGGGGTAAAAGGTAAGACTCAGAATGAATTTAAGCAATGTTTTGTGTGAAAAATAATTTCTAAACTAAAGCTTAATTTGTCCTGATATAATACGATTGAGAGTCTGTGAGTTAAAGAAGGAGGTGAAGTAGATAAGTATAATAAGTAGATGAGAGATAGCTCATGACATTAAGTTTGAAGTCAGAGGACTGAATAGAGTAAGGGTGAGGTTGTGTGTGTGTAGAAGGAAGAATCACACAAGGTCACCTTAGAGGAGAATAAATGAGGTTAAGATCCATTGTAATTGCGATAATGTAAGGAGTTTTATGCAACAATTTAACGACTAGAAAAAGATTGGGGTGAGACGATGAGAATGGAGTATTTTTAATGAGGGGAAAAGTCTTATATTCCACCCTGCTAAGAAGAAGCTGATACTAGATCCAAAGTAAAGGATGGGCATTACCCAGTCAGAGAGCAAGTAACTGGGTTTGTGTGAAGAAATTATGAAAGATTTTTAAAACACGTTCCACATTAGAAGCTTGTTCTATGATTGAAACAATCCGATACTTCAAAGGAAATTACAGGAAAGCGAGTTTTGAAGAATAATAATAATGAAAAAAGAAAAAAAAAAGAATTTTGATTAATTTAATAGAGTTGATAATGATGAAATTGAGTTTTTTGGAATTAGAAAAATATCCCAGTATCAAGTACAAGAATGGTGTTCAGTTGTTCCAATATCACCCTCAAAGTATCAGCAATTAGCGGATTTCGCGGTACGGTATGCTTTAATTAAACATTATTATTATTATATTATTATTATTATTATATTATTATTATGAATTTTTTTACTCTACTTGGGATTATTAATGGTTTTCCTCGGGGATGAATTTTTTTAGAGGTTTGACCCACAAGATATTATTTATATTAAAATATTATTATTATTATATATATAATTGATTGTTATTATTATTCGATTATTATATAATAAAATTAATATTATTTATATGATGTCATTGCATAAATATTATATTATTAACTAGATTGTTTATTATTTATTATTACACCATTTAGTCATGTTACATAGTGATTATTTATTTTATCCGTGTAATTATGTAGTTATATAATTGAGTCACCTCCTGTGAGTGTGGAAACCACCAGGTCGATAAGTTATGCTTATAGAGCTAAATTATGATTATTTGAGGACCATTAAGTTATGGCTCACCTATGCTTGGATTAAACGAGTTGCTATAAATGTTTCAGTCTTATTCTTCAATAGAATTACCTTCCGTGATACCCGAAAATCAGTCTACCATTGAACGTCAGTATTACCAAATATATTATTTATATTATAATATATATCGTGAAAATATATATTACCTTTTATATATTATATATTATATTTTTATATTTTATAGTAGTAGTATTAGTGTGTATATAAAAATAATAATATAATAAATTATTTTATATATTTAAATTATTCAAGCGACTAATATGAGTTTATAATTCATTATAGATAATTCGTATTCGAATGTTTTACAATTATACCTACGGGTATATATACCCCATTATTATATATATAATATATATAATTATAATATATAGGAAAGGAATGAATGGGTTTAGTAGCTACTTGTAATATAATAAAATATATATATCATATACTACTAATTATTAATTTTATATATTACTTATTACAATAATATATATATTTATTAATATAGGTTTGATATATGTAGTATATATATATAGGGCAGAGAAAATATAAATATAAATAATATAACTACAATACGAAATCATTTAAATAAATGATTATTTAATACCACCACTCACGGGTATATATATATATATATATATAAAGTGAGGCCCCTATCACCGGGATAAATATAGTCACACCTGTAGGTCAAAAGCTCATAGTAGAAAGCTACCGGAGTATTCTCACCGGTATATGAAAGTATACCTATATATAGGTATAGTAGTAATGGAGTATCGGAAATAATAATATTTATTATCTATTATATTATTTGATGATAGTAATAGAATATTTATATAATATATAGGAAATATTTTATTATTTTATATTTTATTACATATAAGTGATAATAATAAAAATAATAATTTTGATGAGAGAGTGAGAGATGATGAGTAGCATGAGAGAGAGAAGAGAGAGAGAGAGCCTTCGATAAAGTCTGGTGTCTTGGAGTCGCAGTTTTGATATAATATATATATATATTTTAAATATAAAATAAAAATAAAGGTATTATTTAATTATAGGGAAAATAATAAAATATAATATAAATTTTATACTAATAATTAAATATAATAATTATATATATTATCACTACTATATATATCATATAAATATATAAAGTAGGAGGATATATATAATATAATAATATATATAATGAGTGAATATATGAATATTAATTTGAAATTTAATTTAATTTAATTTATCTAACACCACATTTATTGTAAGGCTATTAAATTCTTATAAATATTCGTATTCATGCACTAGAAATAAAAAAACCAAAAGTAGAAATGACACACAAAAATTGGCCAATTTAGTGCAGAGTGCAAACTTTCACTAAAAGAATATTGAGATACTCTGAGCGCTGCTACAGATTCAATCCACTAAGTTTGCGCATACCTTTAAAATCAACACTCTACGCCAATATATTTTAAAATATATATTCACCGGCTAAAATTTACTTCGCACTTCAAATCTGCCTTTAAAACTTTCCATTGCGCATCTGAAGTTACTGCATTCATCAGGCAAAGTATATAATATATAAATCTTAGGGGATTTCAATGTACACAGAACTGAATTCTTGGGGTTCTTGCAGACTGATCCGTAGGAAAGGAGGCAGAATCATGGTGTTCTGAATGACCTAGAGCAACTGATTAGGGGAACATATTTGTCAACATTAAATTAAAAACCAATCAAGAAGTACGGTACTTAACATAATTGAAAAATAAAAAAATTCACAAGCAGTATTCTAAGACCAAATTTCTAATATCCACTTCAAACATTTAGGAACCATAGTTGTCTAAGTCTTCAGCCAATTTATTTCTTCCAGCAAAAATGTATTCTGGGAATAGGTATAACTGGTATGGTTTATTGAAATAAACAACACTGATGTACACACAGTTCCACGTTTTCCTTTGTACAAACCTCTGATCCACCAAGGTTTCTAAAGGAACCAGAAGAGTGAATAAGTGAAAGTTATCCTCTTCATGACAAAGCAATTGTTATTTGGGTTTATCAAGAAGATTTTTGGCTCTTAAGAGGGGGACTCCAAATATCAAGGCATTTTCTAAAAATTCAGAAGGTTCTAAATGAAATTCATTATAAATAGTTTCGAAACCACTATAAAACTGCTACTCCAGTTTAGCCATTTTAATCGCCTTAGTGGTATTGTGACCAATACCACTAATGGTACTTATTGGTATGGGAGAATATAATTCAACATCATTAAGTGTGTCTACAGCCGCAGAGTTAATCAAACTGACACAAACTTCATTGTCAACCAGACAATTAAAAGGCTGTGAGGAATTCTCCCATTCAAAACAATCTTTGCTATAATGATTGCCAGAATAGTATGGATAAGCAAGAGAGAGAGCGTTTATCTTTCCTCTTCTGCCTTAAAACTGGGCAATCTTCCCGCTGATTGCCCTTTCTGCTTACAAAAATACAGATATGGTTGGTTTTATAACAGTATATGATGTGGTTAGTTTTTCCACAGAAATGGCAAAATCTACCAAAGTCTTCAGAATCTTGAGAGTTCTGGGGTCTGCACCTAGAATTTCCTGGCAATATATATATATATATATATATACGTTATATATTATATATATATTTATATATATATTATATATATATAATATATATTATATATATATATATATTATTATATATATATATAATTATATTATATACCGTAATATTATATATATATTATATATATATATATATACTACATATAATATATATATATATTATATATATTATGTTATATTATATATATATAATTATTTAATTATATATATATATATATATATATATATATAGTTACTAATATATATATATCTATATATATTATATATATATATATATACGGGATATATATATATCAGGTGAAGGGGGATGACGGGCCCCATTTTTTAGAGGGGTTGATTCGGTCCACTTAAATACATAAAAATATATATTATAATTTTTTACATTTTATAGCCACGCAGTAGTACTACAAGTTTTATTTAGATGATCTTTTTAATTCTAGAGAGTTTTTATGTTTTTAAAAAAAATATAATAAATTAGGGTAAAAAATGCCTAGAATTTTTCACTTTTGAAAAATGAAGTTATTTTAACTTTGTTATAAAATGAGAATTGTGGATGGATTTAATTATTTTTTTTCAGTGTATACACTACGAGTATGGTTAGCTTTAACGGTAAGTAATTTTTGTTCCAGAACAGTACTAGTGGATAAATCACAGGGCCTAATTGGTCGATTCACGCCTCTGTAACAATTGATGATAGGGTGAATCCAATCGGACCACCATTGGTTTTTCGTATTTTACATATTATTTATTGACATTTTTTTATGTATATTATTTTTAATATATGAAATTATTAATTATATTTAGTAAATAATTAAATAAAAATGCAATTTTATATGAAAAATACGAATTCCAAAAGTGTCAAAATTTTTGAGCGGAAAGGGGTGAATCGGACACCACAGTATTTTATTCTTATTTTATGTATAATTAATTTATATTTTATTGCGTATTACTAATTTTTAATATGATAACCAATTATTATAAAAGTAAAAATTAAATATAAAATTTGAATTTAATACGAAAAGAGGGAATTTAAACCAGATGGTCGATTCACCCCTCAAATGGTACGATTCACCCGCTCCAAGGTGAGGCTGAATGAGCTTTATTTAAACTTTAATAAAACTATTTTATTTAAATTACATTATTTTTTTTTGTGTACTTTATTACCTACTATAATGGCCTTGAATTTCAGAAAAAAAAATTCCAAAAAGTGCATTAGGGAAGTTGGGAGACGAAGTTATACCTAAGTGGAAGTCACCCCGCCAGATGCTATATATATATATTATATATATATATATATATATATATTATAATATATATATATATTATTTTTATTTATATATTAATAAAAGTATAATTATATATATATATAGATATTATATATATGGTATATATATATTTAGTTTTATAAACTCTATATACCAATATTTTTTAACCAATACGTTCAAGGGCCATTTGGATGTTTTTAACATCACCACCACACAAACAGGGGGTAAAGGCGCCTTGCCAGCATTGGACAAAAAATTAGAAGAAGAATATGAATGCAGTCGAAAAGAAAAACCCAGCTTTCCACTCCCGTTATACTCTTAAGTGAGAACTTGTCACAGTCAGAATAATCCACCCTAGGGCTTCACAGGACTACAACAAACCCTCACTCTGGCAATATATATATATAATAGTATATATATATATATATATATAATATATATATATATATATATATATATATATATATATATATATATATATATATATATATATATATACTATTATATTATATATATATATACCGTATATATATATATATTATAATATATATATATATATATTATATATGTATATATATAAGTATATAATATATTATATATATATATATTATATATTATTAATATATATTATAGGGTTGGGATTAAAAAAAAAAAACGTGTTTGTTTTTTTTTTAAAAAACGATGTTTTTAAAAAAAAACCCTTTCTACAAATTTTTTATATTTTAACTGACTTATTTTTCATATCTAATGTCTTTTTAGAGTATTTAGCATTAAAATACAGTAAATACAATACGTTAAAAAAAGGTATACAATATATAAAGTAGAATTTAGTACTTAGTAAAAAAGTTTTTATTAGTGGCTCTAGGGCATATATAATTATTACATTTCATGATTTGATTATTTTATTTAATTATTATTATTATTAGGTTATTATATATATTTAGTAATATATATATATATATTATATATAATAAATATATAAAAATATATATATCTATATATTATATATATATATATATATATATATATATGATATATATATATATATCTATATATATATATATATTTCTTACATCTTACATTCTCTCCCAAGACTGGTGGTAAGGTGCATAACAAGCATCGGAAAAGAACAAGCAGTGCAGAAATATGACAAAGTTGAAAAGAAGCTCAGCTTATCCCCCCCCCTCTGTACATTATTAGTAAAGGACTGCATCGCAGTAGAAAATCTACCTAATAGCTTCAACGGGACTGCGACGGACCTCACTGATGGTAAATCGTCAGTTGTAAGGGTTATCCTTGACACCAGGTGGGCACAACATATCCATCAAACCCGCCATTCTTTCTTATTATGCACTTTATTCTCGCCTCTGCCCACATTTCTCTCCTCAGACATTCGTTTACTGACTCACCACTTTTTCTTCGATCTCCAGCCTGTCAGTTTTCCACCCACTCGCACTGTGCATCCGCCTTAAAACCGACTATCATTCATACTTTTCACATGCCAACTCATTTCTCAAATCTTCTCATTTACTTCTCACACTCGCGTTTACCCCTTTCTTTCACACAAATCACTTCTAATATGTCAATTCCTCATTTTATCAATTTCTTCTCACACATAGCATGCCCCTAAGATTGTTTCCATCTGAACACATTGACTTTAGATCTATACTTCTTATTCCAGACCATAGTCTCACTACTATACAATAACACAGGTAACAACATACTGTCATGTAAGACCTACGACTAAAGCTTAGTCCCTTTACATTCACAAAACGATTTAATTGCACCAGCCACCTTCCTGCCATTCACAACTTTCGCATCCTAACTCTGCATCATCTGTTCGCTTCTCATCCAACATATAACACTAAATATTTGAATCAGACACTTGTTTAGCTGCTCCCATCTAACAACTTACACTGAGGTCTGTCCATCTAACATAACTTACTCTTATCTAGTTTTACTTTCAAAAACCCTCCTTTTTACACACCCAGCCAAGCATCTCTGCTACGGCAATCTCTCACACTCTTCAGATTAGCCACAGAACAAATATCTGCATATAATAGGTAGGGCACCCATCCGTCATCTCCATTCTCTCATTCTAACAGCATTTCCTGCATCCACCTCGAATTCTTTCATTACCCCATCCATATACAATTGATACAAGGCGAGACAACACAACCCTGCTCATTCTTTAGTTATACTAATCCAATCACTTTTGACAAACCATTTTCTTATACGCCTCACTTCGTCATAGCATACTTTTGATTCTATTCGAAAACCTATCAAAAACACCATATACCACTAATTGATAGAATAAGCTGATTGACTTTCTTTACCTATCATACCCTGTTGCAAATTCATAAAACTAAATACAATTTTAATTCTTCCTCTCCCTCATTTCTCTTATCATTTGCTTCAAATGTAAAGATTTGATCCACAGCATCCTCTACTACTATAAAGCAACCTTGTTCTATTCCCAATAGTCCTTCAGATCACTCGGCGCACTCTTCCGTAACCAAAACAGCATATATCTTCCTACAAACGTCAATAAATTAATTCCCCTATAATTTCTACAGGTTCCCTTATCTCCCTTAATTGCAAGACTGAGTAAAAATGTGAATGGATTGAAAGAAGAAAGTATTTTGGTTGAGAAAGGAGGAAGTGGTTAGAAAAGGTTTAGTAAGGGATGTCGAGGCAGGAGGGGAGCGGTAACGGATATTTTCTTAATCGATGCAGGGGAACGATATAGGGGGTAGACAGGAGTAGTGATTCACCTAGGCAGGCAAGATGGAGGGAAAGGATAAGTAGGTTATAATAGGTCTGCATGAATATCAGAGTTGTAGAAAACTAGAAATAATGATTTAAAGATGAGGATCTCGAAAGTCCAGTCAGCCTTGAACCTGCAGTAAAGGTGTTCGATGGTCTTCGCCAGATGGGGGAGGGATCAGGAGTTGCAATGGTAAATGTTTGAGTTTCGTGAAGGGAAGACTGATAAATTGGTAATTGGAGACTCTATGATACGATACTAGATAAGGACTTTTCAAAACTAGAATAGAAAGAAACGATTGAGAGTAATAGATTTTATCCAGGTGCCAAGAGTAGAGTGATATCGTGGATGGAGTAGATGTAAGAGATTGATTTAATCAAATGTTGATCAGAGGTATTGTGCATACTGGGTACAAATGATATAGGGAATAGAAGGTCGTTCAGAAGATTATAGCAGATTATAGGAGATTGATTCAGAAGATGAAAGCTATGTGGAAGAAGGTGCATGATTTTGGGAATTTTACCTAGGTGTGCAGGTCAGGAAAGGGGGAGTAGGGCTTTAGGTGTAAATGAAAGGGTTAGGAAATTAAGTTTTTTAAGAAAATATTAGGTTTTTGGTTTATTTGTGGAGAGAATTTCTGGATAAAGATCTTTTTGAAGCAGATGGAGTACTTGAGTCATAAAGGTGTTGAAGTTTTCAGTACTAGTTTGGAGACTGTTTAGCAAAAAACTAGGTAAGTTGGGGGTGGTGCGGCTAAATACTGGATACAAATAATAGCAATGGAAACTGTAATAGTGGGGAGATAAATAAAATTAATGTTGTTACAGGTTTAATAATGATGATAATAAAAATAACTGCATTTCGAGTATCAATGTTTTTACACAAATGCTCATAGCTAGAAATAAAAAAGATGAGCTGATGTAGTTTTACCATAAATGAGAATCTAGACATTATTTGCAAAACTAAGGCATGGGTTAATGAAGAATTATATGGAGCCTCCTTTCAGGAATATGAAATAGAGGATAATTCACTTTATTTTAATACCTAGCGTAGAGGAAAGAAGGGTGGTGGTGGTGGGCTTTATGATTAAAAGCCAATATTCAATCTGTATTAATGAGTGACTTTAAAATTAATCATGATATTGAATCAGTGGGATGGGTAGATATCCTTATATACAATAAATAATATAGAATAGGGGCATTTTATAGACCTGGAGAGTCAGATTAGACTGCTGAAATTGTGAAAGAAATTGAGAAGCATGCACAGTATCGAAAAAGGTATGTATAATGGGTGATATTTAATTTTCCTGGATTCATTGGGATTCCTTGTCTAATTTGGAACGTAGTAGTTCTGCATTCATAAATTGTATACTAAATAACTTTTTGACCAGATGGTCCAAGAACCCAGAAGACGCTTGCACTATTAGACTTAATATTAACTAATGATGAAAGTATGGTGGATGAAGTTAGAGTTGAGGAGAATTTAGGACTTAGTGACCATAAATATAATTAGATTGTAATTGATGTGATATTGGGCCAATTGCAGTAATAAGGAAAAAGATCATCAAGATTTCGAAATGGCGATTTTACCAAATTTCGAGAAATGCTTAGTATAACTACTGACTGGGATAAAGAGTTTTAAAGACCAAAACTGTTTTATCATGTGGGAACATTTTAAAACAAATATTAATGAATATTCAGTCAGTATGTTTTTAAAGATAAACGCCATTAGGGTGGCGAAGAGACAACACCTGTTTGTGGAATAGAGAGATAAGAGAGAAAATTAATGGGAAAGCGCAGATGTTTTAAAATATTCAAGGTAGTAAATAGGGAAGTGATTTAGAAAATTATAGGAAAATAGAACATATGACTTACCAGTCAATAGAAAGGCAAGAGGAAGGCAGAAATTATTTAGCAAGGAATATAATGAAGAACCTGAGAAGTTTTTTAGCTTTTATAAATTTAAAAGTAAGAATAGGACAATTGGTCCAATTAAAAATTGATGAAAATTAGTGAGTTCAGATAAGGAGTTGGTCAACATTTTCAATGCTTTTTTTGGCTTCAGTTGTTACAGAGGAATTGATTAGGTATAGCTATTTTTGGTACTATATAGTTCTGTATGCTGTAACAAATAGACTTACAGAATGAATGGATGGTTAGTAGATATAAAGTTATTAGATTCAATTTTTGTCTAATGTTTAAGCTGCAGTGCCTCGAGGTATTTTGGGTAGATACGTAAATTGTTTATTGTGTTGTTAGTTTTATTCTTTTTATTTTTGCTTATTTTTTTTTTTGCTTATTTTTTTTTTTATTGTTTTTTTGTTCTTATTTTTTTTTATTATTTTTTTTTTTTGTATTTTTTTTAAGTTCTGATCTAATTTTTTTTTTTTTTTTTTTTATATTTTCTTATTTTTTTGGTTGTAGGTTTATCTTATTGATTGATCTTGGATTAAACTAGTTCTATTATGTTTTTGTGTCTTATTTTATTATTAGTTTAAGTTGTTATGTTAGTCCTATTGTATTGGGTAATATTTATTATTTTTTTGTGTTTTTTTTTTTCTTCTGTTTTTTTAGTCTTTTTTTTTATTTTCTTTCTTCTTCTTTTTTGTGTTATTTTTTTATTATTATTGTTCTTTTGGTTATTATTATGATTGTTTATCTGTTATTGTAGGTTATATATTGATTGTAATTATTTTATGATTTTTTAGATAAGGTATTGTATGATCATGATGGTTTCCCCCCAGACAGGGTAAGGCCATGTAGACAACCTTTTAGAATTTATGGATTATTACTGACTGCATTGACGAGGAGATCCAGTTGATATTCGTATATTTAACTTTAGTAAGGCTATTGAAAAAGGTTCACATCAGGTGATTGAAAAGTTATTTGCATGCTGGTATAAGGTTGGATGTGGTAACTGGTTGGAGTTAAAGAGTGGTTGCGCAATAGAAAACAGCTGTGTAACAACTAACTGGGAATGAATCATTCATGGGAAAGCAGTCGAAGAGTGGTGTCCCATCAGGGTTTCAGTGCTGGGGCCACTAGTGTTCCTCATATATATTAAATGATCTTTAGACTCAGGGACTTTAAATGCAAGGTTTCTTCTAAGTTTGCAGATGAACTTAAGTGGCCACCTCAGTTAGGAATAGTGAAGGTCGTATAAAGATTCAAATGATCTTGATAAACTTCTGCGTGGGCAGATAAGTGGCAAATGATTTTTAATAGCTAAAAGAAGTGTAAGAGGTTATTACACCTAGGATTCAATAAAGGTTTTATACATATGGAAGGCGGAGTGGCTTGAGTCTTGGACGAACAGAAAAGATTTAGGTGTGATTATAACGCGTAATTTGAAAGTAGCTATAACTGGTTTTGGAAGCTAGAATAGAAGCTAATAAGGACTGATGGGCATCAATAATCGCAATGTTGTTTACTAAGAGCATAGGAAGTAATAAGTAAGCTGTATAATAGTTGTTAGGCCAGTATAGAGTATTGTGGCACAAGTTTGGGCCTTATTAAAGAAAGACTTAGATATGGTAGAGAGAGTGCAACCAGTAGAGCAACAGGGTTGACTTTCTGGGGTTTGAGGGTACGAGCTATGAGGAGAGGCTGAAGGAGTTAGGATGTTTTCTGTAGAAAGGCCGATTTCTCAGAGGGGAATGATACAAGTCTAACAAACTTTTAATCTATGAACATAGCAGACAGTAATTCTTTCATAGTAGACATAGGACAGGTGAACAGGGGCAATAGATAAGAAATTCAGAAAAAGCATGCCATCTTGATATAGAAAGCATGCATTCAGTAATAGGGTTGTTAATTTTGATTGTCCTGCAGAGGC
>JABUQX010038893.1:0-17500 GCA_015478945.1 Trachelipus rathkii
TGGGGGTTTTCGAAACATTCATTCCCTGGGCCTCAGGGGTCAGCCTCCCTTTTCCATCAATCCCTGATGTGGAATCGCTCATTTTAGGTTCGGTGTGGCAACATTCTGTCACGACACGTTGTCATGGAAGAGGGGGTGACACAGGGCAGTGTGTTGAGTTTGTTGCTTTTCGCAGATGAATTTAATGGAGTGGTCAATGTCACTCCGAACTCGATCCGATGCTCGCTCTATGTGGACAATCTTGCACTGTTTGTCACAGCGGCAAGACTTCCTTATATTGAACGATAGCTTTAGCTTGCCATTGACAGGGTTACTTCCTGGTGTGGTGAGCATGGCTTCAAATTCTCCACATCCAAGGTAAAAGCCATGCTCCTCAGGAAGAACCCCCGAAGAAGAGGGCGACTACAATACATCCTGTATTACACCTGTATGGTTCCCCCATTCGTGTGGAGTCAGCTATGCGATTCTTGTGCTTGTTACGGCACCTCACCTCAAAGTCTGGGGTGTGGACAGAAAGTCATTGCTGCGCCTCTACATCTCATGCCTCGTGAGGGGCTAATTGAATTATGGCTGCTGCATCATATGGACAGACCTTCCTATCATACTTCTCTTCTTGACCTACTTCAAAACGAGGGTCAGCGCCAGTTGCGAACGGTACGAGCTTTTCTATCATCGCCTAAGGGAGAGTCTGGAAACGGTGGAGTACTGCGATTAATGCCCTTGTCCCTGCGAAGAGAGCAAAGCTTATGTGCTCTTTATTCCTTCGCGGATTCAAATCCCTCTTCCTCAGTCTTGTCACCTTTAATAGAGTGGCACTACAACAATCCTGCATATTGGCAGTTCTCTGGGGGTTTTGACTTCTATCTTTGATTTCCTTGGCCCCTCCTTTTCATTCGGTTTTGCCGCATACAATTCGACATGCGCATGGAAATGGATCTTCTCCTCCCCTCCCTTGTCTGTTTCGGGATCAGTCCTTCACCTCCATAGCGCCTGTGACACATTCCGCAGCAACGTTGATGGGCGTTCCTTTCTGGCTCATAAAGAGATTCCACAATGACTCGACACCTGTCGTACACAAAAAAAAAAAATGATGGTCCAAAACGGTAGCGAGTGGCGGGCGTCGGCTCTGCTCTTCCAGATTTAGCCAATTTCCCTACACCCTGCCTGCCTATCACGTCCATCTTTTCGCGCTGAGCTCATAGCGCTGCCGTTTGGCTGTTGGGCAGAATATAGCAACTTACCACCCGGACCTCAGTTATGCCAACTTTCTCGCGACTCTTTTATTAGAGGCGCCCTCTTAGCTCTGCTACGATCTGTCAACAAGAGAATCCTTTGGTTTCATCTATACAAAAGTTCATCGCGCTCTGTTCATTTGACTCTGGATGAGTTGGCATTGAGTTCTGTTTGGCGTCCCTTCCATGTGGCGTGTTCGGGCCGAACGAGAGAACTGATGCGGAGGCCAACCGTGCTGCCGCCGGCAGGGTATCTAGCAGACGGTTCCTTCCCATGACTAATACTGTTGAGACACCTCCCTGCTGACTATTTTTACACATGTGTCCTCAGCGACGCGTTTCTCTCCTGCTTGGGAGACCTTGTTGGGCGGATGGATTCTCGTGCGCCAAGGCGATGACTCGGAATGTTAAACCTCTTTAGGTCAATGGCCGTCCTCTTGCTAAACGAGTTCGCCGCCAGGAGGTGTTCTCGCCGTTACGAATCCGGAAAAATGACCAATCTACGCCATGCGCCCTCACATGTGTGAGAGAGCAACCCCCATCCTAGTTTCGTTTTTGGGTCTTCGAAGTGATCCTCTATACTATAAGCCCATTACTTTGTGGGGTTGCGATAGCAGTCTCAGCCATCGACTCCAGTTCTTCCCTAGCACATTCTTACCATTCCTTTCGGAATTCGCCCTTAGCTCATAGTTTTATCTGACTCCCCACATTTTGAAGTGACAAAGTTTTTGCGTTTCCTCAGAGTCTGAACATCTTTTTATCGATTGATATTCTCTTGTTCCGTTTATTATTTTACTACTCGTTCTGCGTGCTGCGGCAGTTCCCCTGTTGCTTGGTTTACAGACACGATATATCGCTCTTTTTTCCACGTAGTGGGGCGGGGGATGCGTCCCTGATACACATCCACCAAAAAAAAAAAAAAAAAAAAAAAAATTCAGGAGCATATTTATTCATTTTCCCAGTTCCAAATCTCCCTTAACACTTGAAGATATATATGACAGGGCCCTCCATGGTGCTGATTTTTCAGCCCAGTATGGCAGCTTCTCTGTGAGCCGTGGTTGTTTATTTATAAAATGACTTCAAAAAAAAAAAAAAAAAAAAAAAAAAAATAGGAGCATATTAACTTCCTTCTGATAAAGTACCTTACAACTTGACGCAACAACGTTAGTCTAATCGATACTTCTTAAATTATTCTTGCTTATTGAATAGCGGCTTGGAAGTGGCCGGTTCATTTTTAGCTTATGACCTGTGCATATCGGATATTCGTTTTGGAAGTAGCGGATGTCCACAAAAATTTCAATAGTCCTCGTTTGTTTGTGTGCTAGAATGTTTCATGGCGTTAATAACTTTTGACTGCTGTTTTTAAGATTTCTTTTCTAACATAAAAACGTTTAATAAATGAAAGTGTGTTTAAGAATTAGATGGTATTGCTCATGTGAAAGGATTGATGACATCGATTGATAAGAGGGTTCTATAGAAGTTGAGTGAGTGGAATTTGAGTTTGCCCAAAGCCAAAAGAGGGTGGAGATGTAGTCGTAGTTAGAGATGTGCGCTGGAAGGAAAGGAACTGAATTTAGTACAAGCTAGATGAGTTGTGCATAATAGGAGAGTAAATCATGGTTTTATGAGAAACAGAAAGCCATGCAGGTTGTGAGTGACCCAGGTGATGGCCCTGGCAATAGACGGGATACCACAGTGCAGTGTCTGTCACGGTGTTGTGAGCCTCATGGCGGTTTTGCCCCGCTGACGGCATGCAGAAGCTTGGGGCTTATCTTCGGAGAGGTCATGTTCTTCTATTTACTACTTGGTTTCTGGCTGCATGGTGCGACCCCACCCCAAATTCGTGCGAAAAGAAAGAAGGCCAAGAAAACATTTGCTATTTCAAGGCAGAGATAGTTCAACATAGTTCTGTTGATAAAGCTTTGTTTTATTCTTTCAATGATGTCCACTACAAATTAGTTCCCACCTTTTATAAACTGGAAATTCTTCTTTGCTGAAAATTTAAAAACTAATCCATCAACCTATATTGACTTAATATGAAAGTGAGGTAATTATCAAATTATCTTTACTGTTTAAAAGTTAATTCTTCCTTGTTGTTTTTATTATTTATTAGAAAAAAGTGGTATGTTCTCTTCATTGAGTCGTTCCTGTAATGATGTAGTTTTCATTAGCAGTCAGGATGGTGCCAGAACTACACTTTTGGTCAAGTAAACAGTATTGTACTAAGGACATTGTTTCTCACTGATTTGGTGGTGGTTCTTAATTTCCATAATTGTATGAAAGTGCTCAACCTTAAAAACGAAAACTTGAAAGCAGCTTACATTTCTCTATCTAGGGAAGAGGGAAGTCATCTTGGGTTTTTTATTAGTCGTTTAACCATGTTAATAAAAAATTGATTTTCATGACACTTCTTCAAAGAAAGTTCAGATTTCTTTAATTGACCTGTAAACTACTTAGCTTTTACTTTATATATTTTTCTAGAGTTGTAATAAGATTCTATATGGACGAGTTGAAATAGACTTTCTCCTCTAGCGAGTAGTAAAAGTTATTTTATTTTAGGTGCTGCAGCTGCTCCTCTGCCAAGAAATGTATTTTCGATATGCAGTATACTTATATGTTAAACCTGCATTTACATTTTAAAGCCCTCTGGCTTTTAACTATTTGCTATAGTTTTTTTTTCTCATTGTGTTGATGTAGAAATTTTTCTTGGTTATGTTTTGTGACCAAGCCCTACTACATGCTTCATCTTCAGAAGAGAACGGAGTGAAACCTAAAACTATTTCAATTTTATTAATGTTTAGATCTTAGTCTGCAGTAGTAATTCCGATTATTGTACTTTGGTCAAAAGGTTTGTCTCATTAGATTTATCTGATATGGGCAAAATTGCAGTGTATCGCCTGTAAAGTTTATGTTAACTAGATAAAATTATATAATTTTTTTTTAAATCGCATCATTGTTAAAGGGGTTTCGAGCTACCAGACCCTATAGGACTAAAATCTTCATTTATTGGGGTTAAAGCCAAAGCTATAAATATTTCTATGAATACGTAACCCTGGGAACTAGTAATATTCATCCCTATAATTCTTAGACTTATTTCAACTCTCTGCTCCTTTTGAGACTATTTTCTAACACAATCCATGATAGGCTTAATTAACTTTGCATTGAATCAGAAGGATGTCATATTTGCACTGTAGTCTAATTCCATTAAGTACTCGACATAGGTATAGCGTGAATTATAACAGAAAGATTTTGAAATTTTATGAAAATAATTCACCACTGTTTAAAGACCTAATATAATGGGTAAAGTTGCAAAAAGAAATCTTATATTATCATTGTACAACCCTCTGAACTCGTACATGTTTGATACTCATTATCCCTTTACCTTAAGAACAAACAGACTTTGATAATACTGGTACTTTTTATCTTGAAATCGCATAATGGAAATATATATAACTCCAATATTAGCTTTTGTTTGGCAGTCGATAATTTGTAACTGTAGAAACTGAAGTAAAAAAATATCGTACTCCCTGGAAACTTCTGTCCAGTTGGGTGACGGAGTTAACAACCTGCCTTGATTGTTATTGCTTTATTAAATTCTAATACTAGCATTGATGACAAATGCGCCAAGAAGCCAATTTAATAGAAAAGTTTATGAGAAAAGAAGCTTAATAGCTAGATAAAAAAAAATTGCTCATCCCGATGATTGTGAAAAACTTCCTGGAAGAAAAATACTCAAAATATAAATGTACTGGTAGCAGGAGAAATTTTAAAACTTCTCACGTAAATTAACCTCAGTATAATTGAAAACATGTAAGATCTGTTTGTTTTAAGACATTAAGACATTAAGAGAAAGCTTCTAAAGATATATTGACTATATATAACTGACATTCATTTGGTTTGTAAAACTTAAAGTGCATTAATTTGTTGCTTTTATTTTTATGTATTGCTTCTTCATTTTTATTCTATTCTTCAAAACTCAATGAAATTACATTGGCTATGTTGTTCTATCAACATGATGAAAATTGCACTTTATTGCATATTCTGTATAAATCATTCCTACAAAATAATAAAAAAAAAAGAAATCTGAGTATTTTTCATCTAATCTTTATTATCTAAAACAAGAGTCTTGGAGAGCGTTTTAGATAGCCATGCATCACTTCAAATCGAAGTTTATGTGATTGAAATATTCTATCACATTGGCTGCAATAAATATTCTCGAGATGCGAATGTTTTGCGATTATATTTTTTAATAGTTACGAATCTAATACATTTTCAAACTTCATGTCGGACAAGTAAGGCAAGTCCTTGCTAACTGCAAAATATCACGATATTTCTCCTCATGTATCCTTTCCTATATAAGAGGGTCTTTGTCAGGGAAAATGCATTTCCATTTGACATACCGATCGACGATATTTTGTCTGCTCAGACAGTTGATCACTTCCGTAGAACTTGAAATTTTGTAGATAAAGGATATAAGTGACTATAAATGTAATAAGAATCTCTTGCAAAACTTTTTTAGAATCATGTAATGGTATTACTAAACTTTGACAAAGCTGGAAGGTAGTTTAATTATATATTATTAGGTAAAATTATATATATATTATATATAATTATATATATATATATATATATATATATATATATATATATATATAAATATTATATATATATATTTATTTATTATATATATATATATATATATAAATAAAAAATATATATTAATAATGTATAATATTATATAATATATACTATATATATATAGATAAATATATAAATATATAAATAATATAATAATTATAATAATATATTATGTAAATATATATATATATATATATTATAATATAATATATCATTATATTACATATATATATATATAATATATATATATATATATATAATAATATATATATATATATATAATATTATTATACTATATATATATATATATATATATATATATAAATTATATTATTTATTATTATTTCTATTATTTATTATTTATTTATTATTTATTTATTTATTATTTATTTATTTATTTATTATTTATAATTTTATTTATTTATTTATTATTTATTATTTATTTAATTTATTTTTATTTATTTATTATTTATTTATTTATTTATTATTTCTTGCTTTACTTTATAGTTTATTTTGATTTATTATTTCTTCCTTTTATTTTATTTATGTTTTTTATTTATTCTTTATTTCTTTATTATTTTAGTTATTTATTTATTATTTAATTATTTTTTATTTTCTTATTTATTTATTTATTTATTTATTATTTTTATTATTTTATTTATTTATTTATTTATTTATCACTATTTTATTTATATTTATATACTTTACTATTTATTTTTTATTTTATTTACTTTATTTATTAAATTAAATTTATATTATTTATTTATTTATTTATTTATTTATTTATTTTTTATTTATGTTATTTATTTATTTTTTTATTTATTTATTTATTTATTTATTTATTTATTTATCTTATTTAATTTATTTATTTATTGTTTTATTTAATTTATTTATTTATTTTATTTATTTGTTTATTTTTTATTTATTTTTTATTAATTTTATTTATTTATGCATTTATTTATTTGTTTATTTAATTTTCTTCTATTTATTTATTTATTTATTTTATAATTTATTTATTTTATTATTTGCTATTTATTTATTATTTAATTATTTTTACTTATTTATTTATTTATTATTATTTATTTATGTTATTTTTTATTATTTATTTATATATTTATTTAAATTAATTTTATTTAATTTATTATATATTTATTTATTTTAATGTAATTTATTTTAATTTTTCTATTTTATATGTTATTAAATAATTTATTAAAATTTTTTATTTATTTTATTTCTATTATTTATTGGTTTCTATGAAGAATTAAATTATACCCATACTAAGTCTGAAACAAGTTATTACAATATTGTGTTAGTAGAGTGGTTTCTAACTGATAAGAAATGTTGGTTGCCGGAACAAATCAAATAGCATGCTGATTGTACTGAATGATGAAAAATGCCATCATGGGGATCTAGGTACAAAGTGAATTGTTCCTAATGTTTTGTGCTGTGATCTTTCTGTTCCTATATAATAGGTATTGATAGTCTAAGTTTACTTTTCTTGTTGTGAAATTTTGAGGGTTGGATTAATAGTTCAACAGTATGTTGATAAAATTATTTGGCGCTGGATATGTTTGTTAAAATGTAAAGTGCATAATTTAATTGCTGCTTTTAATTTTTATGTTTGCTTCTTTCGATTTTATTCTATCTTCAAATACTCAATGAACTGCATTGGCAATATTTGTTGTAGCACACGTTTGAACCTTTGCATTTATTTTCTAAAAAACTATACAAAGTTATAGTTATTTCACTTGGTAACTCCAATAAAATATTCTAAACGTAATAGGAAGGTTGGAGCCTGTTAACAGTGAAAAGGATTTGAATAAATTTGTATTCTAAAATGCAATTTGAAACTGTCGCAGCAAGGTTTAAAAGAGCTTAGAAATGGAGCTAACATATGCTAGATTATAAAAACGTTGTGTTCTACATAGATAAAGAAGCCAATGAAAATTTATATAATAGTTATGTTTGTCGTTCAATTCAGACGTACAAATTTGAATAATAATATAACATATATATATAATATATATATATATATATAATATATATATATATATATATATATATTATATATATATATATTTATATAATATATAATATAATATATATATTTAATAATTATAAATATATATATAATTATATAATATAATATATTAATATATATATATATAGAATATATATAATATATATATATATATAATAATAATATAATATATATATATTATTTATATAATACTACATATATATATATATAATATATATATCATATAGGTATATTGTTATTTTTATACCTTTGTCGTCGTGGTGATGTCTTTGAATTGTGAATAGAATATGGCGGTTATTATTATATTATTATTACTTGTTCAAGCATTAGATGCGCGAAGAAGAGTCTTATTAAATTGTTTGAAGGTAGCAGATGGTATGTGAATCTCTTAATTATATTGCTGCTTATAACTGTTTTAAAAATTGTGTTGTCGTTTCGGTGGAAAAAATGTCATAGCATAAAATTGAAGGAACCTTTCATGTTTTCAGTGGAAAGATTGCTCAGAGTGAATATTATTTAGATTTCTTTTTTTTAATTTCTCGACTCTGTGATATATGCTGTGATATAGGTTCCTCATATGCTGTGATATAGGTTCCTCATAATGGAAAAAAGATGGAAGGTTTAGAGTTCATTTAGTTCGAATTTATTAAATTTTCTTCCTGGGAGTCCTCAGCTGACTTTAATGATTGGTGATTTGCTACTTTCCTCAGGCGTGATTGTTAGTAGAATTCGCTTGCTGCATTTGAAAATAGACTTGAAAGATTTTTGATTTAAGGGAATAAAATACTAAATAATTCATTTCATTTTTTAGTTTTGCATATGATTCGATAAAGGTATTAACCATCCTACCTTAATTAACCTTAAAAAATTGCATGTTAATCTTTTTAACTTTTTTGGGTAGGTCCGTTTGGCTTCTTACTGTCTTATCTTCTTAATTCCTTACACGGTAGTTATATTATTATATCAGAAGAATTTCCGTTTGTTTTGGTGGAAAATATGTGATTTCAGGATCAAAAATTAAAGTATTTTCCAATGATGACAAGTATTTATTAGGAAGGTAGTATAAACTTATGAAAACTTTTGGAAACACATTCGACTGTGATTCATAAGCAATCGGCTAGATATATAAAAGCAAAAAAATAAATAAAGCAATACCAAAGTATTAATGTATTAATAACAGTATCGCAAATAAAAATATTAAAATAATAAAATAAATTTTCCATGTTAAAATGGAAGTAATTCCATAAAATTATACATTCAATCATTAATTCATTTATCACTTAAAAATTTTTTAACCAATATCATGATGCATAGAAAAATTAATTGTCAATGAAAGTAATATTTTTAATTATACTTGGTTAAGGGGTTGAATATTTTTAAGGAAAATATTTTACCATACTTTCATTAAACAGCTTTTATTTAAACTATATAACTTCCAAAAAAATAATTGGATGCATTATGTTTAGAGAGTATTTAAAAAATTGCAACTTTAAACTTCGTTTCTGGCGAAAATTGAAATTAGGATGAAGATCCACTATAAATTTCTTTTATTATATTGAACCAATTCTAGATTTATGCCAATTATTATTTTATATTTTTAATTATAGCACCTACTTAAAATTGTAATTTTTATTAAACAGTTATGCATACTTTCATTAAACAGCTTTTATTTATACTATATAGCTTCCAAAAAAAAAATAATTATATGCATTATGTTTAGAGAGTATTTAAAAAATTGTAACTTTAAATTTCGTTTCTGGCAACACTAGTAAATATTATGAAGATCAGCTGTTAGCTTTTCTTATATTGATTAAATCGATTGATTGAATTAGATATCTGACATTTATTTAAGTTTGTTTATTCAAGTTGTCGATGCACCAAATTTTGATTCAAGTTTTTGTTTTATTGTTGAAATGATAAATTATTTATATCATATACACTTCCCGATTCATAGACATAATTTATTATATTATATCCAACCATTTTAATATTTCGTGAAATGCAAAGGTAAGTTTGAATATATTTTTCGATTTTTACTCAGAATGTTCTGTGGATGCAAAAAAGAAATCAGATCTAACAAGTCTAAATTTGAAAATTTGATAACTTTTCTCTAATGGAGAAAAGTTATTAATTGACGTTTGCCTGTTAGATCTGATTTCTTTTTTTAGTTATTTTTTTTTTAATTATTTATATTTTTTATTAAATCATCCGAATAATTATTTTTGATTTTAATTATGATCTTGATTTTAGAATTTCATTTGTTTTTGCTTTTGTTTTGTTTTTTTACATCAAATTGCAAATTTCTTAGATAATTTCATAATCAGAAGACTGTCTCTTATAATATATATGTAATTATATATATATCAATAATTAAATTATATTATATATATATATATTTATAATATATATTTATATATATAATATATATATATAATATTATAGTATACTATATATATATCTCTTGGATATAGGACACTCAATCTATATTGAAAGAGAGCTATTTGCGCAACTACCAAAGTGGTGGGACCCTTATTGAATAATAATATACTATTCTAGTCGACAATGCTAGCAACCTGGCCCGATTTTTCTGCTTGCAAAACCTCTGGTGAGAGCATTCGATGCGCCTAGAAACACGATATTCAGGAGAGCTCTGGGATAAATGAGTTTTGAGGCTAAATGGACAGGAGATGCCTAATTCCAGCTGAAAGTGGTAACCTACAGCAAAGTGTATAGTCTATTGACTAACATCGTGAATCATTCACAGAGAAATTGTTTTCTAAGTGCTCTAGGATTCAATGCAGTTTCAGCGCCAGAAGGAAGTAAGATACTGGTCTATAACTTGCAGGGTGAACAAGCTTACTGGAGATTGGTGATATAATATTATAATATAATACATATAAATGCAAGACTATAGGAGTATATATTTTGGATACCCATATTATATATTATATATAGATATATAATATATAAGTGTAAGGTATCCCTAATTATTGTGTCTCAGACTTGGTGACATGAATAGCTCTCCCTAGAACAAAACATGGTACTGGGCGCCCTTTCCCTTATAAAAAAGAATACCTGTCCATATTACTATATCGGTTATATATATATATATATAAATATTATATATATAATATAATTTAATATACATATATATGTTAGATATTATACTATATATATATAAACATATAGTAATTATTTTCCATTTATAATTTTTAGAATTTTGAAAATTTTCTTGCAATTTTAAAATCACATACTTGAAATGTAAGATTAATGAGAAGAAAGTTTGGGATACTTGTATGTTACCATATCTAGATAGGATATTTAGAGTGTGTTTAAGTTTTTGATTTACTTCACACTTGTCAATAATAGTATAAATATTACTAAATACTGCAATTTCACATTCCTCTGCGGAATTCACGTTAAAAGGTAGTTTTTTTTTATTATATATGTATGGTATCTTAATTAGGCTCTTTGCAGGAAATTTACTAGCTAATCAGGTTGGAACATCCTTATATAGAAATTATGGACCTATACAGTAGCTGAATCTGTTATTAACTAGAATTTTAAATGTCAAACTATAGAACCTTCAATGTGTAGATTTCTTTACATCTTGTTTGAACCAAACAAAGCTTAAAAAGATGAATTAATTTGAAATAAAAAAAAATTATTTTAGGCTTTTTTAAAAATTAACTCTTCATTCTAAGGTTCTATTTTTAGGCACTTTAACACATTGAACACCAGGTAATTCGTAAACTTCTCCGAGGCGACGTTAACTTTTTGCATTTTATATTAGGTAGTTGATTAAGTAATCATATGGTCGAAATTCGTAAAGGGTAAAAGTTATTTACCTGGATTTAATTTTTATTGTTTTTTTTTTAATTTCAACCCTAGTGATAGGCTCTCATATATGTGCGACATCGCACATATATGTGCGACAATTCGCACACTATTTGCGACAGAGCCTTGCGCACATAACATGTTACTCTATTCTAATGTTTTTTTTATTATTCAGAGCTCAAGAATACGCAAACTTTATATACTTTTCAGCGGCAAAACATGGAAACAAAAAAATCTCATCTATATAAAAAAAAAAGGAGTAAACAAGTGTACACCACCCTAACTGGCTCCGCGGTACATGGATCATATGCTTATAGATATAGTATTATTATATATATATAATATTTAGTATATATATATAAATATATATATATATATATATAATATACTATATATATATAATATATATAAAATAAATCCCTTTATCATCCGTTAGGTAAAACAAGAACCGACAGCCACAAGACTTATACCAAAAGTTTCCTTAGCAGCCACGCTATCTTTTGAGCATATATAATTGCATGTATTGTCTCACAGATTTGTGCGACGAGGCCTCAAACGAAGTCACTGTGTCACACAAATATGTGCGACGAGGCCGCAAATGAAATATTGCGATCGCACATAATATGTCGACAGATGGCAAGTCTAAAGTGTTAAGGAAAGTTTTATCGATTTTATTCCTTTAAAGAAGAGTCCAGGGAGGAGGGAGTGTACTGTATATTTTTTTAATTATTGAAAAATGTTAAATTTGAAGTGTCTGTAATAAATTTTATTTATTTGTTTTGTTAAGAAATTATAGTTTACAGCAATCATTTGCCACAAATCAAAATTCTTTCCTATAAAAAGTTTTCAATACCTATAAAAAAAATTTCAATACCTATAAAGTTTTTTTCGATACCTATAATTTTCTTTTCAATATCTATAAAGTTTTTTTTCAATACCTATAAAGTTTTTTTACAGTATCTATAAAGTTTTTATTTTTTCAATACAGAACAGCATTACCTGTACGCATTTGCTTTTAAAATTTCTTTGTCACAATAGTACTTACTTAAATTGAAAAGGAAAGTTAATAAAATCAGAAGTCGATTTCTTATCTATAAAGTATAATATATCCTTATTTTTCCTATAAAAGAAAATGATGGATTAGTTAAAACATGATTGGAATATGACGTTTTAAAATTCTTTATTATTATTGTTAGTAGTTTGTGACCTTACAAAGTGAAATTCATTTGTTCATTTATCCTCGTTATTTACCGTAAATTTCATGCAGCATTAGATATATTCTAATATCTAAAGTTAAGATAAATCTGTCATATAATGTGGTAAAGCCTGGGGACATTGAGTAGGTGATTGCCTTGTATAAAGCTGGTATAAAAATCAAAGATATCAGTGTGCAAATGAAAATAAAGATCAAAACTGTGCAATGTTTAGTGAAACGTTTTAAGGGGTATGTTGAAGATACTATGTTCCATTCCAAATTGATGTCTAGTAGGCCATGCAAAGTGTTTCAAAAAACTTTAAATATGATGAAAAGGCAGCTTAGTAAGCAGGCTTCAATGATTACAAGACATTTGAAAGAAAATTGCAAATTTGCTTGCAGATGTCTCCCTTTTTACCATACAGGAGAGAATTCATACAGACTTAAGACTTTGCAATTACAGGACTTGCCTTAAACATCTCACCGACCAGAATCATACGAAATGGCAGTTGTTTTATAAAAAAAATGATTGGACTGTCAATGACTGGAAAAAGCTGCTGTGGATTTATGACCACTTTCTTTGTGACAGGCAATGGCTTTAAGTGAGTTTACTGAACACTGGGTTCTGATCCCACATTCCCTCAATTCACATGTGCAATGTAAAAAACAACCTACTTTTGTTATGGTGTTGGGTTCCTTTAGCTATAATGGTGTAGGATAATTGGTTATCTTCCTAAAAATAAAACTATGAACCAGACTGCCATTATGCTATTATGAGCTTGCTGAATGATGCACTGGGGCCATCCTTTGGGAAAAGTGCAACATCCTTTTTCGTGCATGATAGTGCTTTTTGTCATACAGCTAAAAGTGTTCAGACATGGCATAAAGATGTTGGTGTACCATATTTTCATGATTGGCTAGGTCAAAGTCCTGATATAAACCTATAGAGAACCTCAGGTTCTTCATGAAGAGGTCTGTAAAGAACATGGAAACCCTTATACTGCCAAAGCTGGAATCTGCCATCAGAGATGTTTGTAACACATTGCCAATACAACCCCTTCCAAAACTTGCTTAAATATCAACGGGTTGGAGAGAGTTGCAAGGAAAAGAGGTTCCACCATGTTATTAGAGTGAGATATAAATTGATTTGCTATTTGGGTTCTTATGTTAAAACTTTTCTTTAATAAGAATAGGTACTTTTATGCTTCTAGCGTCAATATTTTCTACACCTACTGTATATGGGTTAAGCAAGTCTATGAAATTATAATTAGGCCTATCTTATATGAAAAGTCTACTTATAAATTTAAATGGAAATGAAAATAACTACTTAATATATAATATATATATTTTTAAAAATTTAAATAATAATATAATATATTATAATATATATATAGTATATATTATCTATATTATATTATTTTAATATAATATATATATATAGTATTATAAATTATATATATAATATATATTATATATATACAGTGTGATTCAAAATTATGGTAAAACGGAGAGGAAGTTAGCCGTGTCTTTTATTATATATAATATATATATATTATATATATATATATATATATATATATATATATATAATATATTAATTATTACTAATATATATATATTGCAGTTATCATTATATATATAAAATATATTATATATATGTAATATATATATATAGATATATACTATATATAATTATATATATATATATTATATTATATTATAATATATAATATATATTACGTATATTATATATATATATATATATATATAATATATATATAATATATATATAATAATATATATATGTAATAATATAAAATTTTTAAACTACTCTTGTGATACTTTATTATAATAAAAATTCTTTCAGATAATTTCAGGGTTAAAATAATATATTCTGACATAAACGAATCTTTTACTTCTGTCATTATAATTTTTAATATTCTATTAAAATATCCTACAATTCATTGGCCAAGAAATGATAAATAAATACTTCAATTATAAAATATTGAAATTACTAAATCATTTTAGAATAAAATCAATATGTATATAGTTTAATTACTTTTCAGATACATTTCATTTCATTTCGATATTTTCGAGTAATGTAGAAGGAGGGCAGCCAATTAAGTCTTCATCTCCAATAGTATCTCAATTAGTTTCAGAAGTCTAATGTTTAAATACTTCTTTCTACTGAAGCATAAACATGGGTAAATTAATAATATTTGATAAACAATTATATATAATATTTTGAAATTGTGACTTGCGAAACAAGAAACTAGTCGAATCTTATTGCGGTTTTTGGCATCCTGTTCTTGAGGCCAATTTCAACTTTCATAATCCCAGTTCTGCTTTTTACTATAAATCTTCATTTTGCGGCTTTCGAATATTTCCTTAAATTATTAATCCAATCTTTATCTATCTCAAGGCACATTACATCTTTCGGGTATGGAACAAATTCAATGAAATCTTTGAAAACTTCTCTTCCTAATGCTGTCATTAAATATCTCAAAAATGATATAAATGGATGTGGATATATAAGTCTGTGGTCTCAGTTATGCAATTGGGTCTGGTAGTATTATGGTAATTTTTAATTGGTTAGTAACAGCAATTTTCAATACCCATTCGTATTCACATCGCTATCATCATTCTCATAATCAGTGAAATACTAAGTTGCATCTTTTCTTGATGGTTTTCAAGTTTAGTTTTACTAATGGACTTACGAGATTTGTTCCTGACAGTGACCAACGATACTGATTTAATATTAATTCTGCACTTTATAATAGTTCAACTGATATTGACATACTTTAAAATTTCTTAGTGTCTAATAAAATTCCGGGGGCCATGGCCCCCTGGTGCACCCCCAATACGTCCACTGTTATATACCTATATATATATTATAATATATTATTATATATAATATTATATATATATTAATATATATTATATAATTAATATATATATATATATATATATATATATAATATCTAAATATAATATATTTTTTTTTTTAAATTAAATATTAGTCAGCAAATTTTACTTTCAAAAAAACTTTTTTTTTTAATTTTTAAAATTAGTTTTAAAATAACAGAAAATATAGTTTAAGTGCTTTATTGCACAAATTAAATTTTCAAAATGTAAGAGAAAAGGTGCATTATGAATCACATTAGGCCCTCTTCATTTTGTATACTTTTATATTAGGCTCACATTGCCACATTAATTTTACTGTATTATAGAAACCCTTACTGCAAAGTACAAATTACTAATTATTTATTTACCAGTATAGATTTGTATAGCAAAGCAGAAATTTTTGATAAATAATAGTTTTAAGTTCATCTTTTATATTTATTAGTCATATCAGATGTTTGACATGATTTATTAAATGGGTGTTTGTTGAAGTTCTTAAATAATAGATCATGCAAGTAAGCAACAACCACCATACAACTACAGTTTTATGTATCAGAGTTTTGATTTGGTAAAATATGAATAAATCTCTGCTCCCATGAAAATCGTAATTGTGTATGGCTCATAAAAATTTCTGAAACACTTTAGAACTAAGACTGTAAGCAGCTATATTTTTTGCATAATTTAAAATTTTAGTATAAGAAAAGATATTGTACAGTAGTTATTAGTTCCTAATTGGTAAATAGCTTATTAGGAAACATTTGCCATATATTTATTCAGTAGATTCATCAAAGTACATGGTAGTTATAGTTTTATTAAGGTACTGTTATGATAATCTTTTGCTAGATCTTTAGACATAGTCTCTTTTGATTGGCTTGGATAAAAAAGTTTGCAGAAGTTTTATATGCACTGGATTTGACAGTTTTAAGGGATTAATAAGTTTTTAATTTAATACAGGGTTTTCTTGCATCTGTAAAATAAGTTTTGGGTCAAGTATACAATTTTTTAATCAATTTTTCTTTTGACATTGACCAATATAAACTAAAATTATTTATAAAAATAAGAATGAGATTTATTTATTCTTTCCCTCTCAATAATGAAGTTATTTAGCATTATCTGTCATATTTAAGAACTTTTGAAACTTGCCATTAAATAAAATTGTGAAATATTTATATGTTCTAGTGTTAAACTATATGCAATCTTTATAATCTAGAATCTAGATTGATGATCCCTTTAAATTGGAAAAAAAAAATCTAGTGTCATATTATAAAATGTTTCAAAATTAACTATCCTAATACATTAATGGAAGATTTTGTTCATTATAAATTTAAAATAGTTAAGTGTTCTGATTCAAGGGCCATTTCTTCTAAACCATTATAGGTAATGGCAAAGATGGGAGGCTGAAAGGAAAATTCTATTAGCTCCACCTCCAACACTCCTCCACCTCCCCTGCACTTCTGGTTAATAGGTTATGCCAATACAGCAATTTTATTTTTACAGTTCCTCAATCTGATATACCTAATATTTAATCTACTAAAATATATATATATATATATATATATATATATATATATATATATCTTTCTTAAGGTATATATATATATATATATATATATATATATATATATATATATATAAATATATATATATATAGCAGCA
>JABUQX010038893.1:22500-50422 GCA_015478945.1 Trachelipus rathkii
AAACATCTCAGGTTTGTTTTGTGCAATTGTCATGCCTCTAGCATAATCTTTTAAATATGGTTAGCTATAAAAAATAAAAAAAGAAGAAAAAAAAAAAAATTCATTTGTTGTGCACTTTCAGCTTCCAAGTTTTTTCATTGATTCAATACAAGACCAAATTTTGAAGAAACTCTCCAAATTGACCTCTAGATTACAGGACAACAATGAATGTCCACAAAAAAATGGCTGTATACCTTCTGAAAATTTATTGCTTTTCATTTTTCATTTTCATGTTTCCACCAACTGGAAAAAATCCTGTTTTCAAACATGACTAAAGAAAGAGGCTTGAGTGTCTCAGCTATTTACTGTTATAAAGTGTATATGGACCTAGTTATGCAAAAAGGAACCATGCTGCAAAGTTGAAATTTTTTGAGAGATTTCACCACAATGCAGTAACTACATTTTGCCAAATAGAACCAACCAACATATATAAGTTATAAGAGTAATTAAAATGCTTGAACCAACCGTCATTCCATCATTTCTTATGTTAAACAAACTTTGAAGCTCAATATCTGTTTTAATGTTATGTGGGTTTGCTTCTTTTTTCCATTACTATGTCTATAATAATCAAACTCACACAACACTGTTTTAACAAACACATACTCAAATAATCATTGAGTCATTATATGCAAAATTATTGATGTAAATAATTTAATATGCAGTCCAATTGCTATAGTTTCAAAAATGTTACTTGCCAATATGTATAGCTATATGCCTTTTTGGGTATCAGGATATTTATAAACCAATGGAATTTTGACATTAAGAGAAAAGATTTGAGAGTTTGGATGAAGCTCCTGCAATGGAGCCAGAAAGTATAGCAAAATCAAGATAGCCACCTTTCCTCAGTTAGCTGTGTTTTTTGGAAGATTGTAAAAATCTTTCTTTTGGTGAAATGAAGAATCCAGTTATAGGGCGTCTTATTGAAATCAAAAAGCAATTTTCTGATCTCTTTTTAGACCTTGATTCAAATATGTTAATTGGATTGTGAAATCCCATCAACTGTTCAATGGCTGTTTTGTACCAGAAGGGCCTGAAGCATTGACATGGCACTTCTCTCCAATGCATTGAATTTCAGAACATGACAGATGTCAGGTTTTTGAACTTCCAAGAGCTTGTAGTCCTACAAAATTGCACAGTGGTGGTGAAAAAAATGCTGAAAACTGCCATTTGCAACTACATCTCTTGTGAAAAAGAATTTTCCATTCTCATGAACTTCAATGAAACTGAATTCTGAATTTTTCAGTGAATTTTCTTATTTCCTAAAAAGATTCTTATTAATTTTTTCATATCTTACTATTTATTTTTCATTTGATTGTTAATTTTGTGTTTTATTTTTTAAGATGATTAATCAAATATGATACATATTTTTTAGCCTGTATTGACTGTATTATCTATACAAATGGATTCAATGAACAACTGTGAATTTTAGTGCTCTTTGTGTTTTCTGAATTCGGTGGAATCTAAGAAAACTATATGTATAGCATATACATAATTTTTAAAAGTATGGTAATTAGTTTGCTTTTCTTCACTTTCAATTGAGTCTAGGGAATAATGTCATTGTATAGACACACACACGTCTTCAAGTTAATTGTGAACAAACTCTGCATGCAATAAGAAAATAAAATAAATTCATATTTAGAGTCTGATTTAAGTTTACATTGGGTATAGTAAAAAGATTCATTTTCGAGTAGAAAAAAAATAATGTAAATTGTAAAGTTTTTATTTATGATAATATAGGGTAGATGTCTTTATATGGTTTTCTACTAAGTCAACCATGATATATATATATATACTATATATATATACTATATAATATATATATTATTATTATATATCTATATAGCATATATATTAATATAATTTAATATATAAAATTATATATCTATATATATATGATAATATACAATATAATATATATATGTATATTAATACTATATATTTATATATTATATATATATATATAATATATATAATCGAATAAAGTTCGACTTAAGCATAGTAGTATTATAACTATAATTATGATTATATATAGATATATAACTTTCCAAAAATAAGACAAAGATTCTTAATCTTGAAAACGACAAAACGTCCGTTGGAAATTAAGATATTTGTCCGTCTCATCAACATCAGTTCGATATCAACTGAAGCAAATTTACAAATGTCCCTTTTGTACGCATACTTCACTTGGCTTTTGCTCTCCTCCGAACAGGAATTTAGTCTTCTGACGCTTATAAAAAGCACGAACAGTGTGAATTTTTGACGATTGAAGTGACGTTTTCTGATTTGTGTATACGCTAGATATATAGTTGTATATATATATATATTTATACATATTATACTCCATGCTTAGTTAATAAGATATCTGATTTACGTAGAAATGAGAAAACGCCTCATATTACGCGACCTTCTTGGCAGTTTTAATCAAAACTATATATATATAATTTATTTAGTAAACTATATAAATATATACTTAGGATGTATTAGTAATACGTATATAGATACAATCCTAATATAATATATATTGTGTACAAAATATATATATTATAATACATCGCATCATTCTGTATATATACAGATATTGGCCGTATATCAATATAATATTATATATTACTATGTATATATATAATATCAATATATAAATGATAATATAGAAATCTATAAAAGCCGAACATATATTCTCACAGTCAAATTATTTACTCATTGAATACTGAGAAATATTCTTGGTTGGAAAGCAAGCCTCGAGGGGCCAGAGCTCTCTCATTGTCAATATCTGAACTCGTGGACAAAAAGTCTGAGAGGTAAAATCTCTAGTTTTGTAATTTTATTACTAATTAAGAATATTGTGGTATTTAGCGCTGATAAGAATATATCGAGAGAAGTAATGCTAAATAAAGGTTTTAATTTATATATCGATCTAATAAATGTCATCTAATCAAGCAGTGCAAACAAAAAATCAAATACATGCACACAAATCTATGAGAATGTATATTTAATATCTAATCGAAGTGTTTTGTAATTACAGCGCTAAATTGGTTATGGTGTAAATTTATATTACCAAATTTTCCCGAATAATATAGGTTTTTTGAACATTTGTCGATTGAATCTCTGCGTCAACCGAAAATTATAATTGATATTGATACTGAGTGTTCTTACTTGATCCAAGCTACCATTGAGAAGTTCACATTTCATTTTCTCACGAAGAAGAAAATTTCGGTGAACTGACGGCAGAACATTGGTTCAGGATCCGGACGGATACTTCTCAAATGAAGTCAGAAATATGCAGGGACAGATGATACACTAGATAAGTGACAGCAAAACTCTCTTCAGTGATCCCTATTACCACCCTCCAAGAGGAGGGCAGGATAAACTTTAAGATATCATCACAATGAAGAACCTAATACTTAATCAAAATTTGAGTCACTAGAGGCTCCATTCGATTAAAATTATATATATATCTAATATATAAAACGAGATAGCGTAAGTAGATTATACTCACGGATATTAGTATTAAATAAGATAATATAAAATGTAAGGAAAAAAATTGGTTGAATTAAAGGCCGGAACGTTTCGCGAGACTGGCCATTCGTATTATAAAGCAAAAAAAAAAAATAATATCTTTTTTGTATTATTTTCACTTGCATGATATATGCACTGATTTGATCAGTAGAATCATTTCAATGATCGTACCAATTGCCTACATGTGTATGCCGAACTGCGAGGGCTATTTTAACGTAAAAAATTTAATTAAAGAATTATATGAGTAATGAGTTAATTGTGTAATTGTCTAATGCGACAATAGTAAAAAGGAAGAAATTTCAACTAATGAAGTGGAAGAGAAATTACCTGTGTTTCTATGATCTTTGTGAGTGATTTTGATAATCGTACAATGCATAGATTCCGTCACTCTCTTTATAATATCTTAAACTTATAATCCTCAAAGATATCCTTACATTATATACATATTACTTATTAGCTGTATTATAGTAATAACCCTTTTATAGTTATAGTATTATAGTGTATGATTGTGATGTTGTGTTCGAGAAGCATTATATACATTATACCTATTCATATGAAGGAAGGAGAATACAGAAAAAGAAAGAGAAAAGATATGTGCATCTCTGAAGTGCTAGCCATCCGACATTATGAAACAGAGGCACACATAACGCTACGCGCCTGTTCACTACGCGACGCCGCCAATAGGCACAGCAGTGAATCTATCTCGACGCATTCGCGGTTGGATCCAAACACATTACACGCGTCAGCTATATCCATTAGTCGACATTCCCATTCGTCGTACTCCGGCTACGTAGTCAAATTTGGCGGTGATCGTTCTATGGAAGCCACACACACGCAATATTTTGGACTTCAACACACTTATTTCAATGCTTGCTCTTGCAAAAATGTTCTAAATGTGACTTAATTTTTAATTATTTAAGACGATAATTAACAGAGTTGAGTCACATGGAGCTATAATATAAGGAATGTGATAATTGAAACCATATATCATAGTCTTCGTAATATAATTACAACAAAAAAAAGATATTATACATAGTACTATAGAAGGAATTTATACTAGATATATGATATAGTCACATATTTACATAGGGTGGCAACAGTACTCGCGAAATAACTCCACTAACCTTATATCGTAGTGTAGCCACTCTGTATCGAGCTCTGTAGTAGGGACCACTCACAGCCGCGCAAGCGTACACAGCTTCAAGAGTTAACGACCCGCATAAGCACTGACTTAGTATGAGAGCTGTGATATATACGAACTATCAGAATATATCTCGAGTCACACACTACAATGAGAGTGACACTTAGAGCCCTTATTACACTAAGTAGAGTAAATTTACTAGCACGAAGGAAGGATTGTTATTGGTGAGGGTAAGAGGTAGATGGAACTTCGTGGCTCTACGTTATGCGACATAAGGTAGGTTCAGATGAGCGCACTACGTCAGGATTATAGGTAACCAGAACTATAGCGAGGGCATAGATGTGTTATATTGACACACAGGGCAGGGAGACCCGACATGTTTTTTTGCAATATATTTTAATAAAGAGAATGGTTATATTTTACCTTTGTGAATTAGAATAGGTTACACGTAAGAGAAAAGCGTTCTTACCCACTTTATTAAGCCTTTATTCATACATTCGCCGTTAGTTTGTATTATGTAGAGTAGAAATCATAAAAATATGATTCTTAAACTGATATCTATATATACAGAGAGAGAAATATAAGCGGCAAATAGCGTTCGATGACGGCTGTAGACATAGAGCTTAGAGATGATCGCTGAGAGATAATTGATAATTGTAGTATATCGTATGTAGCGATCTCTGAGTGCATGTGCCTGTTCGAGACATTTTCTTTTTAAGAGACGACTGCGCTGTGGATTAGATATAATCTTCGTTCCACGTGTCGTCGCGCTTTACTATTAAGTGATTTAAAGTGAATAGGAACATGGAGATGTCAAGTCAATAGCGAATCACGGTAGAGAAGACTAGACGTAACATAGCAATGAGCACATCGAGAGCTAAGAAGAAGAGGATCACAAGTAAAAGAAAGCGTCGAGAGGGGTAAAAGCCCAGAAGAAGACATACGCCAAAGGGAAAGGACATGAATATAGCAGTTGAGCGAGCAGAGCGTCTCGCTCTAACACACACTCGATATCGGTTCATATATGTATATCTGATTCTAGTCGTTCTGTATGCACGAGCGCCCCTACGATATTGATGAACGCTTAGTAATCCGTTTTATATCCAGAGGAGGTAGAAGTGAGATACTGCGCGTAGCGAGATGGGACTTAGTTCATTAGCGCATGTCGAGAAAAGCTGCATAGGAGGAGATTTCGAGAACGGACACTGGAATATTCGAGAATTACAAACAAGCTGCTGGCGCAGACATATAGTAGTCGAGATAGATACTCTCTTAGATGGGGTGGCCAAGCAGCGATCGCTCAGATATGCTCGCGAGAGCGCGCGAGCGCGAGGAAATTGTTAAAAAGATTTAGGAGAGAACTATATTTCAGATAACATGAGAGTCCTGGCACCTGAGCTGCCAAAAGGTAGAAGACCATTTTGAAGCACTGCAGGTCATGTGGACTATTGCTCTCTGCTGACTCGTGCGATGCACAAGCGAAGGAACAAGCGATTTCCTGAGACTGCTAGAGTCGGAGGAAGACTGAGACACAGCACGTGAGCTCACAGCGTAATGTTCTTACACGAGCGCGAGGCTAATATGAATAGGACGCATATAATATGACGAGAATATCTCTATAAAAGCGAAACACTCGATTCTGTACTCACAGACGGCCTATGGGCGAGTATTTCTGTCGATAATCTTTGCGACGAGTGTCAGGTATGGGACGCGCGAGATCGACTGGATCATATGCTCCTATTGACATATATCAGTCTATAAAGCGAGGCACCGAGACCGCTACAATGTTGACCGACGTGAAGGTAGCCATGATTCCGTGAGTAGTCGTAGAACGCAGTCATGCACGAAGCGGGGTATCCTTATGTGCATACGCAATAATAGTCTTTTTACGACGAGCTCCTACTTGAGGTGACCCGATCTAACTATAGAGAAGCTCCCATGGTAACAATTCTACATAGATCTAAGACTCTGGAGTCTGGCATCCCATGTAGATGACGTGTGAGGTAGATTGAGAGGTCGCGTCAGTGATATAAAGGGTGAAGGAATGTGGCACGAGATTTAACCGATCTTTTGTATTTTCGCAAGTTGTGGGCGTATAGGGGGATCTTCGCTCTATCCTACGATTTGGGATGTAGCTTTTGAATGATCGACCGACTAGTTGCGGAATGAGGCTCTTACATTGACACGGAGAGTACGGAACAGCGAAGGAAGGAAAGCTATTCTCGATAGTGTCTCCAGCGAGTCCGAGGCAAAGCAACCAACCATCCTATGTTGTAACCCGCCTTGTACTAACATATATGATCGGCGATCCAATTACATCGAAAGTAGATAGAGACGGAACCCCAGGCATTTGTCATTTTGCTCCTCCATTGATGTATGCCTGTTTTTTCTCGATTCGTTTAAAAATTACTGAGAAGATTTTTTCGGGCACAGTTAGAAGATCCTTACATAAAGCTTATGACGAGAGAGTTGTGCAGGATTAGTAGGGAGCGCGAACCAATTGAGTCAATTGGTTGCAGCACTTCTCCGCTTTGATCTATATTAGCGGCTATGCGTAAGGTTATCAAGACAGAGAACCGTATGATATCAGCACTATCTTTTTTGAGGCCCGAGACAAAGATCTATCATATGCTAGAACACTCGGTTTAGAGAGTATTACATTAAATATATCAGGAGTAGGATAGAGAACCAGCAAAGTTTTGAAACTGGAGCTCATACTAACACTATAGAAGTAAATGATCATTGGTAAAATCATGCTAGAACCTTAAGAACGCAGGGTATGGTGAGATGATAAAGACAATAACTTCTTGCATGCAGACCTGATCAGAACTGGTACATAAGTTTGGTGACTGGAATTGATAGAGATTGCAAATGTCAGATCAAGTTCGGACAAAGTGTATTTATGAAGACATAAGGCATACACCAATAGACACTTCTGAACTCCGTATCCAACATCACAAATGGTTTATGTGCTGAGCTATAGTCGAAAAGGGAAGAGGGCTAGATAAACCCAGAGTACAATCATACTCGTCCTGACAAAGAAGAATGTAAAGAGTGCCTGACCAACAACGCAAGGATAGGGGATCAAGAGAACTGAGTAAATAAGATGAGTACACTAGCCGAATGTCTATTCTCACGTAGTCAAGAAGCTAGAATCTCGAGACGAATGGCCAAAATGCAGCAGCCGAGCAGCAGGCACAAGTGTCAGCGAGGGGAGGTGAATGGAGTGTGCACCGAGCAACAGAGAAATTGCGAGGAGAAAATCAAGTACTTTCGTGCGTATGACGATATACATTGCGAGGAGAATGGTCGAGAGCACCTCAGCACGAGCTCAGTCTGGCGCGGCCAGTTCAGCGAGCACAGCGTGAAGTAATACAAAATGGGATAGCAACACTCACGCTCGCAGCCCAAGTGCAGGGACTGACACGCAGTATGGAACGACTCTGTCACCGCGACGACTATATATCTCATAGTTGAAGCCAGAGAGGAGAAGCGCAATCCTTTATGGAAAGAGCGCAAGTAAATTGCCCCGAAGCAGCACGATACGATATTGAGTACAAGACGAGTTGAGCGACGAGCATCAAGATGCTAACGGAAATATGGAAGATGGAACAAACCCTACTGTGAAGAAGAAGAGGAGTATTACAGAAGGTTTATGTTCAGCGGTGAAGGCCAACGCGAAGACGACTCTGCGCACGTAGTGTACAAGCAGAAAGAGAACGAGGAGAGATAAGATCTCTTTAATAGAGAGAGCCCTTGCTCATTCATCTCAGAGTAAAGATATCAGTGGTACAGAACAGTTAAACGAGAGAAATGAGATTCGGAACGGGGTGCGAAGGTGATAAACAGTGAAAAAAGATAAGAAAATGAATGAATAATTCAGTTAATAAATGAAAAAAAGATAAGAAAAGAGTAGTTGCCACAACACTATCTTTATTGCAGAGAAGGTTAATGAACTTACGAAAACGGGACAGTCCATTAAACTATAGCCTAATACAGTCAGCATTAACTTTAAGCTTACCGGCCTCCGATCAGCAGTAAGACTTATACCATCATCGCTGACCTATATGGTCGTATATCAGTCAGTAATTAAGCAGTAAATACACGGATGTAGTAACCGAAAGCTTACACAACCATGTAGAGAAAAAGAGAGGTAGGTCAACGAAGTAAACAGACGTCGCGGTCAGAAAAACGGGTCGGAAAAATCAATTACTATATTTTAAAACGGAGTAAGATGAGCAGGCTGTAATACTCGGTTTCGCCGCCATACGCGTACAAAACCAAGATTATTAAGCCGCCAATCACACCTACCAGAAATAATGACGATAGGATTGAGGGAGGATAGCTATTCGCTGACCTTTGTATGTGGATCCGCATGCCATCGTGTAAAGAAATGAGACCCGATGTTACTTAATTACCTCAGTTTAGAGCATAATAGGTGGATAGTGACATGCTCTGCTGTTCTTGGATCATAAAGCATGTTAGTGCTATGAGAGTTGTAGCAGACATATCTCATTACTCGCGATCATATTGAAGACCGCAGTAACAAAGGGGAGGGGAGGTATACGGGATGCGAGATGAAGAGAGCGTATGAGTGCAGAGAGAGCACAAGGTGACTGCTTCCACGTGACGTCATAGGAAGAAAGTATCCAGACGAAGGCTCCAAAGTCGAAGGGGTAGAAAAAGATGGACACATTGAGATGACAGTAGTCGATCCGCGAGACAGAATCATAACTACTAGAGTCCTAGCGGCGTATGCGAAGTATATAACGATGGTGTAATACAACGCACATCTTGACAGACGCTGTCAGGGCGGGTGATAGAGACTACTATCCTTTCACTAGAGAGAGCAGCTAGAATATCGCGAGAGGCGGCACAGATATTTGAATAGACAGCGTGTCAGAGAGACTAAAGGTTCACAGTATTCATACATGGTCTACGAGGTTCTACCTGAGAGGGGGTCGTCTCGACAAGTGCAGAAGTGCAAATCCAGTACTGCATGAAACAGGTATCACATTGCCGAGCGAAGAAGAAGAAGGAGATGACAACACGGAGAGCTGAAATTAGGTCAAGGGAGACGAGAAGCATGTCGGGACTAGGAGTCGTTGAGAGTACGATATTGGATATATCACAGCTGGTATGCAGTCATATAGGATCGTCGCTCGAACACGTCTATATCTGAGAGAGGGGTCGCTGCGTTAAGAGGAGGATACTCTTAGCTATATATATAGCACTCACTAGCTAGCTATGACTCACTTATTAGGGCGTGCCGCTCTTAATCGGTCGTGACACTGCACGTCATGTTCCGATATCAGTTTTACACACCGTCTACATGTAGCGTAAGTTCTGGGCGAGTTGTGTGAGTGAGTTGCTATATCCTCCATGTGTCCAAGCAAATAGGTAAGCACACCGATCACTACATCATCATCCGTGATCGTGCACACATAGGGGCACGTCACACGCAGATGCCCCAGATGCTCTCGACAAGACACTAGGGACCGAGTCGCTCAAATCGATGGTACCTTTGAGTGTGGATATCACTAATGAGATGCCCTGCAGATAGCGTGATTAGATGCAAAAGCGAGAGGTTATTTGAGATTCAGATTATACTATAGAGTCTAGCGCTTATCGGCTCAATACGTTCCGAACGCTTGGGGACGTCCAGGCTCGGGAAATCGTCGATGAGATTCAAACAATTTGCGCAATCACGATTTGCTACTCTTATAACGCAGCTTCTAGATTATGATATGCCATGATCTATAGTCATGGCATAGTAAGACAATTACTTTATGGTGCATGAGTTTATTATTTTTTATTTATTTCTTATTGAGGCCAGACCCAGATGGATCTGCGCGAATGTGTTTATAGTGAACGAGAAGGGACGTCATGGGCCACTAAGTAGGTGCGGCATGTATTATGCCCGTAACAAGGTCGAGCTTTACCAAGCGTCGAAAGGCCCGACCGGGTGTAACTGTGTACGAAAGAGCCTCCACAAGAACGCTAACTAGTGGCAGAGGTGCCAGGTGGGTGCGCGTGGCGGTTTGTGCCTGAATTGCACAGGGAATGCGCTTGAGATAAGGCAGAAAGGGGGGTGTTTTTTTGTCTGCGAATGCGAGCTTCCGTTTAGGATTCTCCGCTGCCAACATAAGGGCTATAAGTCACCCTGAGATAAAGGAGTTAAACGTTGAAGACTTCAAAAGATATTTGACTTGGAGGGAAGTGCTCATTACCCAGCTCTTCCAGAAGGCCACGTAATAGGAACACAGTCATTCGCGTTAGAATAATCAATTGGCTCCCGTAGCAATAAATTACGTGACTACAATTCATTTGAAAAAAGGGATAACACTAGGTAACAGTTACCCACTAATCAGCCAATCAGCTGATAGAAGCCCAGACATAAGTGGACACCAGCGAGTAGTGTCAGCCAATGTGAGGCCACAGCTCTCAAAGGTTCTATCAAGACTAGAATAAGAAGTGTATCCAGTAGAAATGCAGATAGAAATAGTGTCATAAGAAGAGCGCTGAGAAAGCATTCCTTGAAAAAGCCAAGTACTGTAGACGAGGCTGCTTAATTTTGAGACTTACCCATGAGTCTAAGTAGATTGAGATAGATCGCTGCCCGGCTGTCCGCTTCAAGAAGGTTTTTAAATTGAACTACTCCCTGACTCTCCTAATAGTAATCTTCGTAAACAATACGGTTTGACCCCATAAGTACTTACAGGACACGATGATAAGCACCAGATGCAGCGTAGAGAAGGGATTATCAATAGGTTGTTACAGCCCGCAATTTCTTCCTCCTGTACTGTAGTGCAAAAATAAAATAGTTAAGGCCAAGAGTGTTGCCTTGACTTCGCTACCTAATCCTACAGTGTCCCGAAGTCTACCCTCGTTCTCATCGATAGAAGAAATTCTTTACGTCAGCTTGCGGGATAACACATTTTTACGTCTTAGATTTAACTCGATGCAAAACCTGTCATTATAAATAAGGAAGAGCACAAAAGCTAAATGGCATTATTTAGGACTTAAGAAAGTTATCGGTCTACCCGCTTGCCTTTGGCCACCGAATGCACCATCTTTCCTAATGGCTAGGCATGACGCATCGGCCTTAAATCATCCTTTTAACAGTTCGACAGGTCTTCTTGACGACTTTACTAGGCTTAGGAGTATGAAGTCAGACGAACACTGTCGAAAGTCTGAGGAAAGTTATAACGCTCCCGAGAGAAACAACTTGAGAATAAAACTGTCTTCAAGCAACTTCTTACCAGTCCCAGTTTGTATCTAGAATTTAAGATAGTAAAGATGGGATTTTAGCCCTGACTCCTGTGAAAGTGAACAATGAAAAGTTTCATTCCTCCTACGAATGTCAAGGAGCCACAGTCCATTCTTGGTTTCTTCTCCTATGTTCGCTTTATTTAATAGAGCATTTGCAGTCTCTGTGCACAACCACTCGTGATTTAGTAATAAAAGAATGTCCCTTTGTATGGACAAAAAATCGACAAAAGGCATTTGACACTGTTGAAAATAAGCTTGGTCGTACAACACGAGCTCACATTCTCGGATATATAGCAAAAATCTGGTAAATACAGACCGTGCGACTACGTGAATTGTGAGGTGTGTACACCTTCACCCCACCGAAGGAAAGAGAAAACCCTTTCTTCGTCTCCGGAGTACTCAAGTCAAGTGAGAAGAATGAGTACGATCTAAATTTGAATGATATTGATTACGGTAACAAATTTGTTCACAACATAAGTTGCTCTAAATGTTGACATCACTCAATGCTATATTCTTTAGATTTGGATAATCCTTTTCAAATAATTTTTGGGACTCATACCAACTTCAGAAAACTTAACTGCAAAGTATTTGGGCTGCACACTAATGTTTTAAGGGTTGAATGCGACCCATGGACCAAGTGTTGCCAAATCTCCTCTAAAGAAATATTAAGCTTTCTTCCTTAAATCTCACATGATTTTAAGATATTTTCTGACAAACTAAAGCATAGGTGTAACTTACTAAAATACAGAACCTTTAATCATAATCTTATTTGTACATTACCTTTCCGGATGACTGAACTGCAGGATTTATCAGCAAACACAGAAAAATATTTAAAATTTTTGATGCAAAGGACATTTTGATGCAATAATTTTGGTAATTCTGTAAAGACCTAGCTGCTTCCCACAATGAAACACATTTAGTAAAATTTTCAAAAAGCCTAATAGCTTGGAAGCTTTTAGAAATAATCATTCAGTAAGTGAAGGAAACACAGAACCTGAAAATGAAAGTTTACAAGAAAATCTGAGTTACCCCAGCAAGTACTAGGATCATTTTGAGATAAGCTAAAGAGTATATGTAATATTTTTAAAAAACTACAATACTCCATCATATGATTAAGTTATTAATGAAAGTCCTATAAGAAGGTTAAAAAAAAAGCTATTTTATTTGTTTTTAAATATACTTTAAAGGCAATATTATGAGTTTATGTATTTAACCCTGGAACAGGTTCTATCAGGTTAAAATAGCCCAGCGATTTTGAGCAATATATATTTATCTGTTTAAAAAGCGGTCCTATACTAAGGTTAACAAACACAATGCTACCCAACTATTGTAACACAGTGTGAAACCAACTTTCCCACTTTAGAAGAAAACTGTACTTTATTTATTAGTTACCATGATAAAAACTGCTTAATATTATTTATAGCTATCAGATATTTGATATATTAATCAGTGTTTCTGTTGCTCGGATGGGGATAGAAGTCGCTCATTTTCCCTCATATAGTTTCGGCATAAAGAGTAAACAAGATAATTTTCAGCCAGTAAAACCCATTTCTGTGTACAGAATATTTATTTTCCCATGGACTAAAAAAAAAATTTAAATTTAATTTTTAGTTTAATTACACTAAATAATCAATAAACACCTTTCAAGGGAATATACTTTTATACCTTCTCTATTCCTGCAGTTTTCAATTTGCTGAATCAAATGAAATTAAATGAAAATGTAAATTTTCTGGCCACAGATTTTAACTGAAAATATGAATGAATTGGTATTTGAGTCAAGAAAGGAGGGAAGTGTTAGAAGAAAGTTAGTAGGGATATTGATGCGAGGAGGGAGTCAGGTTAGAGGTAAAGGTGATCACCTAGGCAGGAAGATGAAAGGGAAAGGGCTTAAGTACTAGTTAATAGGTTTGTAGATGAATGGAGAGTTGTAGAAAGTAGAAATGAGTTTAGAATCTCAAAAAGTTATAAGCCTGTGACCTGCAATAACAGGTTTGACCATCTTCTAGATGATGAGGGATCAGAGAGGGCCAAAGGTAATGTGGAGTTTTCTAAAAGGAAAGCTGAGGCATTGCTAATTGGAGATTCTATGTTATGATTGATACCTAGATAAGACTTCAAAATACAGTTAGATGGAAATGAATGAGAGTATGTTATCCGGGTTCCAGAATGAGTGATATCATGGATAGGATAAATAGAGAAATCGAGTTTACAAATTGTTGATTCAAATGTGATTGTGCATGTGGGTACAAATGATGTAGGACATAGGTCAGAATTAATAGGAGATTATAGGAGGTTGACTCAGAAGATTAAAGCTAGTAGAAAAAGGTGCATGATTTCTGGGATTTTACCTAGGTTAGCTGCAGGTCAGGAATGGGGGAGTAGGGCTTTAGGTGTAAATGAAAGGGTTAGGAAATTATGTTTTTCAGAAAATTGTATTTTTCTTGATTTGTGGAGAGAATCTCTGGACAAATCTTTTTGCAGAAGAAAAGAGTTCACTTGAGTTGCCTAGCAGTGAGTGAGGGTGTATTAATTTTTGCTCTCCAATTTTACTAATATAATTTGTGTATTTGAAAGTGAATTTAGTAAACAAATTAGTCTTGTGTATCTAATTACACTACTGTTGTGTATATAACTACAGTCATTAACAATTGTTATATTAATTTTGTGATAATTTAAATTTGATAGCCTAACCCTAGGCTAACATAGGTAAGAGATTTACTGTTTTCTGTGTCTGGGTTTATTTGGATTCTTAAATAGACTTTCTGTATTTAAATACAGTCTTTATTAATTGTTACTTTAATTTAGTGATAATTTAAATTAAATTAAGTTTTCCAGTCACAGACTACAGTTAAGCCTACCTTATAACTTTTATATATCCCTGGCCTAGGCTAAGCTAAATTTAGGCTTGTTTAAATTTTTAACCTATTTTAAAGAGATTAGTTTATTTTAGGCTTTAGTGATATTTAAACTGTAGTTGGTAAAATAATAGGTACAGGTTAGTAAGCTAATAATAATTTAAAGTATGTATGTTCTGTGTGATAACTGTGGGACTGTGAGAGGTGAATATGTGGATAGCTGCCCTGTTTGTGTTTTGAATGCAGAGAATGTGTTTTTAAGGAGGAGATTGCAAGACTGAGTGAAGATATGCATGGATTGAAAGAAGAAGTATTTGAGTTGAGAAAGGAGGGAAGTGTTAGGAAAAAGGTTAGTAGGGATGTCGAGGCGAGGAGGGAGCGGGACCTAGGGGTAGACAGAAATAGTGATTCACCTAGGCAGGAAGGTGAGAGGGAAAAGGATAAAGTAGTTGATAATAGGTCTGCAGATGAATATAGAGTTGTAGGAATTAGAAATAATAATTTAAAGATGAAGATCTCGAAAGTCAGTCAGCCTGTGACCTGCAGTAACAGGTTCGACTGTCTTCTAGATGGGGAGGGATCAGAGAGTGCCAATGGTAATGTTGAGTTTTCTAAAGGGAAGACTGATACATTGCTAATTGGAGACTCTATGACACGATACCTAGATAGGACTTTTCAAAAGAATAAAAAGAAACGATTGAGAGTATGTTATCCAGGTGCCAGAGTGAGTGATATCGTGGATAGGATAGATAGAGAGATTGATTCTACAAATGTTGATTCAGATGTGATTGTGCATGTGGGTACAAATGATATAGGACATAGAAGGTCAGAAGAATTAATAGCAGATTATAGGAGATTGATTCAGAAGATGAAAGCTAGTGGAAGAGGGTGCATGATTTCTGGGATTTTACCTAGGTTAGGTGCAGGTCAGGAATGGGGGAGTAGGGCTTTAGGTGTAAATGAAAGGGTTAGGAAATTATGTTTTTCAGAAAATATTAGGTTTTTGGATTTGTGGAGAATTTCTGGATAAAGATCTTTTTGCAGCAGATGGAGTTCACTTGAGTTGTAAAGGTGTTGGGCTTTTCAGTACCAGTTTGGAGACTTGTTTAGCAAAAAACTAGGTAAAGTTTGGGGTGGTGGGCTAAATCTAGATACAAATAATAGCAATGGTAACTATAATAGTGGGGAGATAAATAAAGCTAGTGTTGTTACAGGTTCAAATAATGATAGCAATAAAAATAACAGCATTTCGAGTATCAAATGTTTTTACACAAATGCTCATAGCCTTATAAATAAAAAAGATGAGCTGATTAGTTATACCATAAATGAGAATCTAAACATTATTTGCATAACTGAGGCATGGGTTAATGAAGAATTATATGGAGACTCCTTTCAGGAATATGAAATAGACAGATATTCACTTTATTTATACCAGCGTAGAGGAAAGAAGGGTGGTGGTGTGGCGCTTTATGTTAAAAGCAATATTCAATCTGTATTAATGACTGACTTTAAAATGAATCATGATATTGAATCAGTGTGGGTAGATATCCTTATATACAATAAATCATATAGAATAGGGGCATTTTATAGACCTCCTGGCCAGAGTCAAGAATTAGACGCGGAAATTGTGAAAGAAATTGAGACAGCATGCCACAGTAAAGAAAAAGGTATAGTCATAATGGGTGATTTTAATTTTCCGGGCATTCATTGGGATTCCTTGTCTAATATGGACCATAGTAGTTCTGCATTCATAAATTGTATACTAATTAACTTTTTGACCCAGATGGTCCAAGAACCCATAAGATAATGCACTATTAGACTTTATATTAACTAACGATGAAAGTATGGTTGATGAAGTTAGAGATGAGGAGAATTTAGGACTTAGTGACCATAATATAATGATTTAATATGAATGTAATATCTGGGCCCAAATTGCAAGTTAATAAGGAAAAGATCTGATTTTCGAAATGGCGATTTTACCAAATTTCGAGACATGCCTAGTACAACTAACTGGGATAAAGTTTAAAGACCAAAACTGTTTCATCATGTAGAACGTTTTTAAGCAAATTTAATGAATATTCAGTCAGTATGTTTTAGATAAACCCATTAGGGTGGCGAAGAAAACCTGTTTGGTGGAATAGAGATAAGAGAAAATTAATGAAAAGCGTAGATGTTTTATAAAATATTCAAGGGTAGTAATAGGAAGATGATTTAGAAAATTATAGGAAAAATAGAAATAAACTTAACCAGTCAATAAGAAGGCAAAGAGAGGCAGAAATTAATTTAGCAAGGAATAGCAATAAGAACGAAGAAGTGTTTTAGCTTTTATAAATTTAAAAGTAAGAATAGTACACAATTGGTCCAATTAAAATTAATGAAAATTTAGTGAGTTCAGATAAAAATGGTCAACATTTTCAATGCTTATTTTGCTTCAGTGTTTACTGAGGAACGATTAGATAATAGTTTGGGAGACTAATAGTTCTTGTATGCATGTAACAAATAGACTTACAGAATTTGAATTTGATGTAAAAGATATAAAACGTTTATTAGATCATATTGACCCAAGTAAAGCTGCAGGCCCTGATGGTATATATGGTAGAATTCTGAAAAAGGGTAGTACCAGCATTACAAAAAAAGCACTGTATTTGATTTTTAAGCGATCTATAACATTTGGTGAGGAGGTACCAGATGACTGGAAAATGGCATATGTTGTGCCTATTTATAAGAAGGGTGGTGGTGTGGCGCTTTGGGATGTTAAAAGCCAATATTCAACATCTCTGGTTGTAAAGGTTCTGGAAAAGTTAATGAAAGGTCATATAGAAATATTTAGAAGATAACAAGGTATTGTATGACTCCCAGCACGGTTTCAGAAAGGGTAGGTCATGTCAGACAAACCTTGTAGAATTTATGGAATACATTACTGACTGCATCGACCGAGGAGATCCAGTTGATATTGTACATTTAGACTTTAGTAAAGCTTTTGATAAGGTTCCCCACATAAGGCTGATGAAAAAGTTATTGCAATGTGGTATAGGTGGAGTGGTACATGGTTGGATTAAAGAGTGGTTGCGAAATAGAAAACAGTGTGTACAACTAAATGGGAATAAATCATCATGGGAAATAGTGAAGAGTGGTGTCCCACAGGGTTCAGTGCTGGGACCACTATTGTTCCTCATATATATAAATGATTTAGACCAGGGACTTAAATTCAAGGTTTCTAAGTTTGCAGATGATACTAAAGTGGCCACCTCAGTTAGGAATAGTGAAGGATGCATAAAGATTCAAAATGATCTTGATAAACTTCTTGGGTGGGCAGATAGGCAAATGAATTTTAATAGTAAAAGTGTAAGGGTTCTTCACCTAGGTTACTCAAAAGTTTTAACTACGATATGAATGGGGATTGGCTTGAGTCTGTGGACCAAGAAAAAGATTTAGGTGTGATTATAAGCAGTTATTTGAAAGTAGCTAATCAGTGTTTGGAAGCTAGAAATAAAGCTAATAAGATGCTGGGCATAATAAATCGCAATGTTGTTTACAAGAACAAGGAAGTAATAAGTAAACTGTATAATAGCTATGTTAGGCCAGTAATAGAGTATTGTGCACAAGTTTGGGCCCCTTATTTAAAGAAAGACTTAGATATGCTAGAGAGAGTGCAACGTAGAGCAACAAGGATGATTTCTGGGTTTGAGGGTAAGAGCTATGAGGAGAGGCTGAAGGAGTTAGGAATGTTTTCTGTACTGTAGAAAGGCGATTTCTCAGAGGGGACATGATACAAGTCTACAAAAATATTTACATCTATTGATAATACAGAGACCAATAAATTTTTCATAGTAGAACATGGACAGGTGACCAGGGGGCATAATAAGAAAATTAAGAAGAAAACATGCCATCTTGATATAAGAAAGCATGCATTCAGTAATAGGGTTGTTAAATTTTGGAATAGTCTGCCAGAGGAGGTTGTTGAGTGTAACTCGATTGCAACATTTAAGAAAGGGTTAGATTCGTTTATGGATGGGTTGGGTATCATATAATATATTGACGAAGCCAAATTGGCGGGTTTTTAGTTATAGTAGTTATTAATGTTAGAGGGCATGTGTGACCATAACTTAGTTATTAATGCATGTGGATGGTTTGGGTATCATATTTATATATCATTAGTTTTGACTAAGCCAAATTGGTGGATTTGTAGTTACAACAAATTGACAAGCCCTAGGGTGCTTTTGGATTTGCATGAGCATGTTTGGGTGGTTGACTGGGACAGTCTCGATAGGCCCATGTGGCTTTTTACTGTCTCTATATTCTTAATGTCTTAATGTCTCTTAATGTTTTCAGTGCCAGTTTGGAGACTTGTTTATCAATAACCTATGTAAAAATAAGGGTGGTGGACTAAATCTTGATATGGATAATTATAGAGTATATACTGCAAGACTGTGATAGAAAAGTGGCTTTGTGATATAAACAATGCTAAGTGTGTGCTACAACAATGCAGAAATTGTCCAGGAAAAATTGGAGTGGAAGAGTATTTAAACTTTCCCAAAGGTAGATGAAAGAGACAACATTAATTATTTGCAGTGGATTAGTGCAAAAGCTTGTTGTCGAAGAATTTATACAATTATTTTATGAAAAGCTCAAGGTACTCTTGCAACATGATTTTATAGCAAAAAGACAAATGGCATTTCTACAGGAATTGAAAGAGAAACTTGGCCAAGGAGAGATGTTAGTTATTGGTGATTTTTCTGAAAATTATTCATTTATCGTGCAAGATGCAGCACAGTCATTTCACTGTAATAACTGTCAAGCAACAATACATCCATATGTCATTTATTACCGCCAGGATAATAAATTAATGCATAAAAGTTTTGTTGCAATTTCTGAATGCAACCAGCACGATGTAATTGCAGTTAACCTTTTTCAAACTCAGCTAATAGAATCTTCAGAGGGTTTGGAAATCACTAATTATAACATCAATAAAATTTTGAATTTTTATAAATATTATTTTGAAATAATGAAATTATAATATATATATCTTATGACAAATTGAAGAACAATTGCAATCTATATTTGAGCTGCTCTAACCTTAAAACGTGTGCAAAGATTCCATAAAGTATTCATTTACTTAAGTTTAATGACTGTCAAAGCATTCACAAAGCATCACAGTCAACAGAATATACTGTCACCAAACATCAGATTATTTATAATTTTTTTTTTTTGAGTGGATGTACAGGGATCTCCACAGCACACAAGAATGCGGCTATACCATGTTAGGAAACTAACGACAGGGGAAATCCCTAACAGAAAGAAAGAGGAACAAGGCTGAGATGGTTAGATCTTATACAAGATGTTCAGTTCGAATGTACCAGGTTGCAAAAAAGCGATTTTTAAAATGAGGATATATATTGGGTATTGATGGAGATTTATTTTGAGTGTGTTGATTGTCCCTAAATTGAATTCAGGAGTCACACTCACATATTCATTTAACCCAAAAGCAGCAGCAAAATTCCCTTCAAACAAAGTGATTCTAGATGTGTAGTATAACATACACTATAGGTTATACATTAAAAGTGCTAAAAAGTTAAATTTATAGGCCTATTTAACCTTTTAAGGTTTCCTTTTAGCCTATCGTGGCTGGGAGGTAAAACTCTTGGTTTTAACATCATATGGTAAGGGTTCAAACCCACCTGGGACATAATGTTTATGTACAATTTGTAATGCGAGCATGCATTTATTTTCATCCATACAATATGCAGTCCCGATAAAAAATTACCCAGTCTTACCCCTGGCCTGAGTGTAGGCGTGGGGAGTCTTCCGGAGGATAACTGATGGTGGAATATCATCAATCCTTGGTAGATTTCCTTTTAGGAGGTAAAACTCTTGGGTTCAAACACACCTGGGATATAATGTTTATGTATAATTTGTAATGTGAGCATGTATATATATATATATATATATATATATATATATATATATATATATATATATATATATATATATATATATATATATATATATATATATATATATATATATATATAGTATGGGGCGGGGTGACTCGGACCACCTTAGGCATAATTGGTCTCCCGACTCTCCCCTAATGCACTTTTTGGAATTTTTTTTTTTTGTAAATCACGGCCCTATAGTTGGTCATAAGCACACAAAAAAATAATAATGTAATTCTAATAATAAAAGTTTTATTAAAGTTTTAATAAAGCTCCTTCAGCCTGACCATGGAGGGGTGAAGCGGACCACCATTGAGGGGTGACTCGGACCATCTGTTTAAATTCGTCTTTTACGTATAAATTCAATTTTATATTTTAATTTTTACTTAATATAATAATTATTTATCATATTAAAATTCGTAATAAGTAATAAAAATGTCAATAATGATAAATAAAATAAGAATAAAAATAAGGTGGTCCGATTCACCCCTCTCCGCTCAAAAATTTTGACACTTTTTTGAATTCGTTTTTATTAAAATTTCATTATTTTTAAAAATTTTCACTTAATATAAGTAACTTTTTATTATATTTAAATTAATTATACGTAATAAAAATGTCAATAATAATACGTAAAATACGAAAAACAATGGTGGTCCGAGTCACCCCTCCATCAATTTTTACGGCGGGGTGAATTGGACCAAGTTAGGCCCGTTTTTTGCCACTAATACTGTTTGGATCAAAAATTTACTTTGCCAGTTTAAAGCTAACATACTCGAGTGTATCCACTGAAAAAATAATTAAAATCCATCCACAATTTTTCATTTTATAACGAAGTTAAAAAAACTCACATTTTTCAAAAGTGAAATTCTATTGAAGGACATTTTGTACCCTAATTTCTAACATTTTTTAAAAATATAAAAACTTTTTAGAATTAAAGATGATCTAAATAAAACTTGTAGTACTACCGTGTGGCTATTAAATGAGCGAAAAAATTTTTTTTTATTTTTATTTAGAGTGGACCGAATCACCCCTCCTAAAGAGGCGGGCCTGGTCACCCCTCCCGACGCTTTAGCGTCGGGCAGGGTGACCGGGCCCACCTCTTTTAGAGGGGTAATTACGTCCTACTAAATTTAATAAATATTAAATATATTCACTCTTTTAACCCTCGCACGTACGCTGTGGGCAAATTTTGCCCACACTTTTTTTTTTTTCAAAGTTTTTTTGGTTCAATTTTTTTTCCTTCCAGGTATTCCTCAAAAAGATGTTGAAAAAAGACCTCTTAAATTTGTGTAAAAAAATATGTAAAACTAATGAAGTTATTCGGGATATACTAGAATGTGGGCAAAATTTGCCCACACCGTACGCGCGCGTGACCCTTATAAATTTTTTAAATAATAATAATAATAAACATGAGTAGCTAAAGTATTGTTTTTAGTACTAATCTAGGAATATATCTATCAAATTTGAAGAGATTTCGCTGTATAGTTTTTTTGTTACAGCCAATCTTATGATTGTCATTGGAAAATAACACAAGAAAAAAACACCCATTTTTCAAATAATAATTAAAAATAATAATAATAAACATTAAGTAACAAAAACTGGCTAGATCAACTGCAAAAGGTCCAATACACATTATCTATATGAAATTAGTTGTCAAATTTAAGAAATTCACCGTAAAATATAGTGTGGGCAGATTTTGCCCACACCGTACGTGCGCGTATGCAAAACGGATCCGTACGCGCGAGGGTTAATAGCCACGCAGTAGTACTACAAGTTTTATTTAGATCATCTTTAATTCTAGAGAGTTTTTATATTTTTAAAAATATAATAAATTAGGGTACAAAATGCCCTTCAATAGAATTTCACTTTTGAAAAATTTTTTTTAACTTTGTTATAAAATAAAAAATTGTGGATGGATTTTAATTATTTTTTCAGTGTATACAATCGAGTATGTTAGCTTTAAACTGGCAAAGTAAATTTTTGTTCCAAACCGTATTAGTGGCTAAATCACGGGGCCTAACTTGGTCCGATTCACCCCGCCGTAAAAATTGATGATGGGGTGAATCGGACCACCATTGTTTTTCGTATTTTAGTATTATTATTGACATTTTTATTATATATAGCTAATTAATTTAAATATAATAGTTACTTATATTAAGTAAAAATTAAAATAAAGAATGAAATTTATATAAAAAATACGAATTCCAAAAAGTGTCAAAATTTTTGAGCGGAGAGGGGTGAATCGGACCACCACATTTTTATTCTTATTTTATGTATCATTATTGACATTTTTATTACTTATTACTAATTTTAATATGATAAACAATTACTTATATTAAGTAAAAATTAAAATATAAAATTGAATTTATACGTAAAAGAGAATTTAAACAGATGGTCCGATTCACCCCTTCAAGGTCAGCTGAATGAGCTTTATTAAAACTTTAATAAAACTTTATTATTAGGAGATTACATTATTATTTTTTTGTGTGCTTATTACCTACTATATGGCCTTGAATTTCAGAAAAAAAAAATTCCAAAAAGTGCATTAGGGGAAAGTCAGGAGACGAAGTCAAATCTGCAAATTTTCCCTGACCAGCGTGTTCGTTATTTTTGGTATATAAAATATCTATTAATTATTATTGCAGCCTATTTACTCAGTTCATACATTAAATTATTGAAAACTTACTTTAGAAATTGTTCATCATCATATGGATGAATTTAAAAAATATTTTTAGTAATTAGTAAACGTTTCATAGCCTTCAAAAGTACTCCTTTTTTATTGTGCCAAAAAAAGAAAACAGTTTTATTTATAAATAGAGAAAATAATTAAAAGCTTACATTAATAGCTTAGGTGAATAGCGTCCACTGTAATCACAAAAGTTCTAAATGGGGAGATTTAGATTAACCTTTTCTTCTCAAGCATTTGAATTTTTGATTTTATAGCGTCTTCTGTTAAAGCCTTCAGTTTTAACATCTTTCTCTGCTCTTCAAGTTTATTGATCTGTATGGATAATATTCTTTTTTCAACCTTTTTATTCTCTTCTTTTTCTTTCTGTTTTGACTCTTTGAGATGTTCTTCATATCTCCTATGGGCAGCTCTTACATTTGTCAACATTTTTTGAGTGATAGGAACTTTATGAATACTTTCATGAGATCTTATAGCATTGTGCACTGTTCTTTGAGAAATCAGACTATGTTCTTTCAGATTCTCCACTAAAATTGCTTAATTTATAGAAAACCCTCCTTCCACTGTCGCATTTCCATGCGAAAATATCAGTCCTAATTTAATAATTTGCCACAATTCCGCATAACATTGATTCTCAGGTGCTTTTAGAGAAAAAAAACTCATCAAGTCTCTTAGAAGGACAATCACCATCCAAAAATATTTTGAATTTTAATTCAAGGGTAGAATGAGCTTCACTGCAAAGTAGAGTATAGTGCTTTTCTTTCTCAGCAACAGAATCTGTGATTCGGTTATTGGTATACAATGCCTCTAGCAATAAATCAAATCTTTGTTTCCCTTGTTCTGGCTGATGAAAAACTATACTAGGATCCAATGATGAGAGCCATTAGACAGGCTTGTACTTCAGAGGACATCTTTCTAATATCTTTTCTGTCATTTTGATTTGCACAGTCTGGCATTCAAGTTTGTCATGTAAATCTAATGCAAAAAGCTTTACTGGACTTAAGAAATCTTTCCATAATATTAAGTACGAGACATTGTAAATCTGTGAACAGAAATGAACCAAGGTTCAGTTTGACGTCCAACCACTGGTCGTTAAGTTAAGCTTTGCTTGGTCATTTTATAAATAAATAATAAATACCTTCAACTGCATAAAAATCCAAAATCACTTCGTCAAACCTCAAAAAAAAAAAACACCTCAAAAAGTATAAATCCCTAAAAAGAAAAAGATATAAACAGATTAAGTCATAGTCTAAAACACATCCATATACCAATCACCTTCAATCGGAAGGATGAACTTGGAACAACAACTACGAACAGAATAGGAAGAATAGTAGGTAATAGTGAACTAAAAATAGAAAGAAACAGGATAGAAGTAGATTTATGGAATGTCATTCCTCGCCCATCCTTTTCATTCACTTATCAAATACATCTCTCATTCCACAATTATACAGTAAGGGTAAAAAATATATCAAAAATATGTAACTTGGTCCATGGATCATTCTTCATATGTTTGGAAATTTTAAAATTTCCCTGACTTTCAGCATATTTTAAAACGTTTCCCTGACTTTCCCTGACCAATTTTTTTCCCTGACTTTCCCTGACTTTCCAGAAAGTGTGAACCCTGATTAAGGGAAAGTTGGGAGATGAAGTTATACCTAAAGTGGTCCAAGTCACCCCGCCTGACGCTATATATATATATATATATTAGGGATGGGCCGGATATCCGGCAACTATCCGGTATCCAGCCTATCCAGCCAAGTTTTTGACTATCCGGTATCCGGCCGGATATCATTGTTATCCGGCCGGATAACTGGATAATTACTTCCCTAGTAGGTTCTTCCTTGTTGGGAGAAATATTCAAAATAATTTGAAAATTTTATATATATATATATATATATATATATATATATATATATATATATATATATATATATATATATATATATATATATATATTTTTATATATATATATATATATATATATATATATATATATATATATATATATATATATACTTGTTTAGACTTTCTATGTTGGGTACCAATGTTATATTATTTTATTCATCATTTATGTTTACTGTAGTATACAATACATTTTATCTGAAATTTGGTGGCGACACGTTTCATAAATTATATTCATTATAACTTAAGCTTAAGAAATTTGCATTAAAGAAAAATCAAACTTTTATTCATGCATTTAAGCCTTTAAGTTTTTGTTAATTATTACTTATTTACAAAAACTTTAAAATACCGAATGCAAAAAATACCGATTTTTCGGTGTTGCTGCCAGAGGTACAAAGATGGCCAACGTGTAAAAATTTGTGGACTTTAAATTTTGGCATTCCACTGAAATTCCACAATTTTTTGGTAGTCCTCTAATTGCGGTATTAAATTGCGGAATGATATAGGCATTCAATAACTGCAATTCATAGCATTTTCAAATTATCATGTCGCTTAATTCATGAGAATTTATTTTTGGTATTCGCCAATTGCTAGGAATTGCGGTTAAATTACTTGAGGCATACCTCTGATAATATATATATATATATATATACTATTCATATATAATATATATATATATATATATATATATATATATATATATATATATATATATATATATATATATATATATATATATATATATATATATATATATATATATATATATAAATATATATATATATATATATATATATATATATATATAGGTGTCTCACGAGTTATGTTACAGCGGTGTATCACCGTACGGGATGTTTAAGTATGAAAATGTGTAAGAATATAAGTTCGATTATTTAATTCATTAAGGAGGATGGGATATGTTACGTTGGTGTCTGCGCACAAACATGCGAATGTCGAATGGGATGATATATTTTTTATGGCTTCTGTGAAATGCACATAAAAAATGAGGTGGGCTCTTCCTCTCGACATTATTTGATATGGTTGTTCGTTTCCACGCAATGTACCCATAAACAACTAGACGTCATCCGTAGACATCATGTGCCTACAAAAGCCGAAACGTGTCAATGTGAAATAATTAGGTTAAATACAATAGGCATATCCAATAGTATTTAAAAATATCGATACAGCTAACAAAGGAATTAAATTAAAATACCTAATGCATACCCTTTTAGATTACATTGATATGTACTATGTAGCCTAATAAATACGGCCATGTGAATGTGTACAACCAACTAACAGCTATCATATGGAGGTTATGTCATAACCTACAAATTATGCGTAATAAAGTGTAGTGAAATGTATAACTTCAGAGTGGTTTGTTTAGTCAGAGCCATACATTTGGAACATGCCACGTGACCAGTATACGCAGGATGACATGTTGGAGGTGTACATTACGCAAAACAGGAATGCTCGCAGAGCTGCTGCAGAATATGGACAACGTTATCCACATCGACGACCGCCGAGCCACATGGCATTCCATAGAGTTTACAGACGGTTTCAAGGTACAGGGTCGATAGTTTAACCCCCTCATCACATACGGGAGGGGGGTCGTGTCCGTACATTCGATGTCGAACTGGACGTTCTGCTATACACCCATGAGAAAATCAACGTACTCATTCGACCAGGCTAGTTCGAATATGGGAGTATCGAAGGAAACCATACGACGGATTCGTGTTGCATACAACATGTATCCATATAGGCCATACATTGTGCATGGTTTGCATCGTGGAGACCAAAAAGGGCAGATGGGATTCCTGGCTGTCATTGATTGCCTTTTAATGGATGTACCGGACTTATTGGAAAATATCTTATGGACTGATGAATCTCACTTTATCAATAACGGTATGTATAACAGGTGGAACTTCGAGACATTGAGGCGGAACAAACCCCCAAATAAGATATAACATTCACTAGCCCATCTGGGTCTCATACTCTGTCAACGTTTGGTGTGGTATACTCAGTAGTAGGATTATCGGGCCTTAGTTCTTCGAGGAAAATTTCCTCCATTTCCTGGACGTCCTTATTTGACCTCCTAGTGATCTTATTTAAGAACACAACGAAGAATATATTATTACTAACATGATGAGTGCCCAGCACATAATGCAGCTATAGTGACGACCTACCTCGACAGAATCTTTCCGGGAAAATGGACCGGAAGATCTGGTCCATTTCCATGGCCTGCGCGTTCACCCGATTTAACACCTGGATTTTTCTGGCAGAGGTATCTCAATATGCTACCATATGCAGCAGACATGTAAGCCCAGTAACCTCGCTTCGATGATCTTAACAGCCGAGATAACCATGTAGAGTCAACCCGGCGTCACTGTCATTGGTATGCAATGAAAGCGCCAGAGGGCTGAGGCATGTATTGGCGTGGATGAATTAGGTCTTCGAACAACATTGTAAATACCTGTATATGGTTGAAACGACTATGATTACCCTCCTTCTTTACCTGGATAGTTATAGTTGTTGTTATACTTACTATATATATACTTCTTTTTATACTTACTTACTA
>JABUQX010038894.1:0-47500 GCA_015478945.1 Trachelipus rathkii
AGCTGAACCTGCAAAATTTCTTTTCAGTAGTCCTTGGTCCTTTGTTTGCTTCTGAATTTTCAATATTCAAACAGTTCCAAGTTTATTGGGAAAACATTGACAAAGGTAGCTTAATAACAGTAATTCAATATGCTAAAGTGGCACATGCTTTGCTTACTACTGAAGAAGGTATTCGTCGGGTAGCAAGCGTGCTCCATGAACGTAGAGATTGGCAAGGGAATTACCAAGAACTAATTGAGCTGATAACGATATTTCTTGATTCGCGTATTGACACACTGTTCAGATGGTATCCTCTTTCATGATTCTGTACCTATGCACCTGGTGAGATAGATGGGTAAGACATATGTTTCCTGAAAGTATGGATGCTTTTGAGGGCAATTCCATCTCGCAAAAAATGAAGAAACAGTGCTTCAAAAAAATCTTCATTTCTTCAGCGAGAGTTTATGCAAAGGTGTGGACAAATGCATCAAGCCCAAGCAACAGTTCCTATCTCCAACAAACCTTAAATTCGTAGTGTGGAAGATCGATTCGATTGAGTCGAAATTTGCTTTCAATGAAGCCATTGTTTTTTAAAATGTTCACACATTAGAAGGGGAACTCCTTTAAGCGTAATTTATTACGCTAGGATCTCGATTGACGAAACAGCAATGGCCAATGTTCCACTCCCTGCTAAGGTCTATCCGATGTGCAGATAGAATTATATTGGTATCTCCCTATACCTGATCCAGAACTTCGAATTTTGGAAACAAAAAATCTTTGTGCCATTAAGGGAGAGATCCGTTAAGAGTGTGAAAGGGATGGTTGATTCACTGTATTAAGAAGTATAGATCGTTGTGAATATAATATAGTTAATAGTATATATGGTACATTATAGCTACCATAATATAATCTATATGACCTATAGTTATAACATATTATACTATATACTGGTGTATAAATATTACTATAGTATATATATTAGCTCTTATTACCTTTTAGTATGCTTTATTGTTATTTATATGTTTTTTGTCCCTTCATATAGCAACACTATAATAGTATTAATTTTGTATAGTTAGTATAGTGTTTTTACTTAAGGTTATGTTTATGTATTGTTAGCTCGTATGAATAAATATATATATAGTGTTATAGTGTAATGGTAGATGGATATATAGTATTATAGTATATACTATATATATATACACTAATATTATACTAAATATATAGTATTATATAGTATATAGTATTATTATATAATTTATATATATATATATTATTGAGTATCTGATATAGTATTATATACTATTCATGTAATGGATTTCATAAAATTATTTACTGCGTGTATGGCTTATGTGGTATCATATTATTGTTTTATGTTGTAAAGAGATTTATCAGTCAATGATTCTATATGTAATTATTATGAATTATTCGTGTATATTCATTTATGTAGTAGGTCTTTTTATTCGTCTTGTCTCAAGAAGTTCTGGAGAACGTAATAATATCTATTTTTATATATTAATTTCATATTCTCTCTCTGTCATCTTCATTCGCAATAACAATGTAGTAGATTCTATCTCTCAATGGCGATATATATGGTCTTCCTCTTTATTCTTGCTCCCTCATCGTGGACTTCGCGATCTCCTAGATGCAGTTCTTGTCAAGTTTCCTTGCAGTCTTCTCAAGCATTGTCCAGTGTCCCACCCAATCCTCCACTCATCTGTCCCTCTCAATCTGCTTCTGAACCCTCTGCTGAAATGAGTCCTGTTCCACGAGTAACACCTCAACTCTCACTCGTACGATAACAATCATGTCAATCTTGCCTCCTATCTCATGTGTTTCTCACTCATAATATTGTGTATTATATAATGATCTAAACCTGAACTTTTTATTCCTTATTTCATTGGTCATTTTCCTTAACCACACCTATATAACAATTCCGATTTACCACTGCTGTCAAAAATTTGTAGATTTGTCCTTTCTGTTAACTAGGCCTGTGATTCCAGATCTTATCATCAACCTGTAGAAATGGTACTCTTGCTTTACTTACTCTTTACTTCAAGGAGGGGTACTTCCCTAGGTAATTACTACTTAATATCCGGAAGAGGGATTGAAACCGTTTGCCCAGAATCACACCGATGTTGCTACTCAGCCGCATAACAAAGGCCATATATTAAAACAGCTAGAGTTCATCCAATACGTCTGTCTCTGGTCTTATTGTCTCTCAAGCGTGACTTAACTTACTGGCTCTGGTCAGCACATGAACTATCTTCTTTGAAGTCATTCTGCTCCTCCCCGCAATAGTCTATCTGTCTGCTTCCTTGTTATCTCCAAAATAACCTTTATCATAAATTTACTCTTTACAGACAATATCGTTATTTCCCCCTAGTTGTCACAGCATGCTACGTCTCCTTTCTTAGGCAATTTGATCAGCAATTCCTTCCTCCATTCCTCCAAGTAAAGATCTCCCCCAATTTTGCTCCTTGATTTGCCATTCAATTCCTAATCAGCCATTTTTAGAGAGCGTCCTCTGTTGGATAATCTGTGAGATCTACTCAGGTTTCTTGCTCCCATTCCTTAGGTTTATTTCATGTGCTGTCTTTATCTATCTCTCTACTGGTTCGTGGTCCTCATTTTCACACATTTAGCGCTATTATTACCGGTAGGCATTTCTTATTCATTTTCGTTCGTTTATTCCTTCTAACCATTTTCTATTTTGTTCATCGACATATTTTTGTGAAGGCCGTCATCTAAAATGCGTTTCCTTTCATCTCCAAGTATTTCTCCCATCTTTTGTGAATTAAGTTAATCATTGACCATCTCTTCTCTTATTCCTTTCAACTCATGATGTCCCTTGTGACTATATGTTTTTACTTATTCCCGTCCAAGCATTTTATCGCTTCCAACATTTATGTTACCTCGTACACTTTTCCTGGTTCCTGGATCCCCTCTTCTAGCAGCTTCCTCTGCTTTCCCAGGAAAATCGTCCGCCCATCTTCGTTTACCTCTCCTAGTCCCTCTCTTAACTTATTTGTTTTTTACTCTTGTCAGGGCTCTACCATAAAAATACGTTTTCTCCTCTCAAGTCTACTACATTTGTTTATATCGTGTTTTAGCTTTCTCCAATCTTCTATCATTTTCCCAGTCTCCTCTGAGATCAATTCTTTCTCTCTATTCTTACATAACCAATTGTTTCACCAGCTGTTTCCCCAAAAAGAGTCTGCTTAAAACCAATCCACTTTTCTCCACCCATCCTTCCGTCTCCTCTCTTTTATTTTCTTCTTGCACCATCTCCAATCTGTTTTTCAGGTTAACTTTAAACTCTTCTCTTTTTCCTCTCTTTTGTCTAGTTTTGTTTAGTCTTTTAATCTCTTAAATCTCTTACCACTTGTCTGTAAATTTGTGACGATCTTGTCTCTATTTAGTTAGATTTTGCTTATTTTTTTAACATCTGCATTATCATACAATGGTCGCTTACCACATGAATTTTCTTCACTCTCTTGACATCCTTCACTAAATCGCTCAATGGTGTTATTCATATTACATAATGGTCGTGTACTCCTCTCTTACATCTCACTTCGCTCAATGGTGTTCTTCATCCCCATCTTACTGCAAAATGGTCTATCTGAATTTGTTTTCTAACAATGTTCCTCCAATCATCAGGCCAAATTCCTCCCAGAAGTCTACAAGCAGCTCTCCATTTCTGTTTCTTTCCCCCTACACCATGTCTTAACATAATTCTGGAGTCATTGCTATTTTGGAATCAGAGAGATGAACAGAAAAAGGAGGAAATTGAATCGACATTCTTCCTCAAATGGAAAGAAACGAAAAAAGAGCAGTGTTCTCACTAATATCAATCAAAATAAGGTAGGGTTGTTTGGTTTAAACTAACATCTTTCTTTTTGATTTAAACCAACTAAAAAAAAATATTGTTTTTTTTCATTTTTTTTTCTAACAAAAGAGTAATAAAAAAAAGTTCTCTACATAAAAGCTTACAGCTCTTATACCTAATACATTCTTATTATACATTTATATATTAAATAAATGAGAAGAAAACATTAGCATCTCAAATTTTAAAAAATGATAACGCCAAAATACGATAACAACAATCAAAAACTTATAACATTTAATGATTATTTCTTACCCTTAGAAAATTGCTATTATGATATTAATATAAATAAAAAATTTTTAGGGATTAATTCCAAAGTATATTTGCGATGGAGGAATTCCCCAAACAGTTGGTCTTTCCCAAACATTTAAATATATTACAAATTAACCATACACAAATTTATCAATTCTATTTTTCCATAATATATATATATATATATATATATAAGTACTATATATATATATAAATATATATAATATATAATATATATCATATATATATAAATAATATATTTTATATTATATATATATATATAATATATATATATATATATATATATATATATTAGTATCATATATATATATCCTCCAGTGGGTAAAAAACCAGAGGCTTACCAAATTAAGGCATGACATGCTCCGATACGCGAAGCTTGAAAGTGGAGCAAAAAGAAAGAAAGTTAGAAAGATAGATAAAGAAATCGTAAGTTTCAGACTTTACCAGTGGTGTGCATGTAAGATTGAGAATAGCAGCTAAATCTGGGTCAGAAAATAGGACGGAGAAAGAATGAGACTGTCTGAAATACGAGTCGCAGGAGATCTCCTCAAAGGAAAATTCAGCATGGCAATGTAAATTGGCAATGTACAGAACCCACCACGGCTCACAAGGAAGCATCCACACTGGGTAAATTTTAATAGCAATAGTATAAAATATAAAGGAGAGTGATGACACAGTTCGACGGATTGAGTGGTTGGAGAGTGTTAGTGAGAGTTGGAGAGTTAGCAAATAGACAAGCCCTAGACTAAACTTTATTAAGGAGAGCAATATGTGTGGTACCATCCCAGAAATGTGATTCACACTCCATACAAGGGGTGAACAATGCTCCAATGCAGGGCTAGCAACTGGAGTAGTAAGAAGTTCCGAAGTTGCCTCAGAACATCCATAAACTTGTTAGAAAGAACATATTCTGATTCTTCTAAGAAAGATTACGAGAAAAATATTAAATATGCAAGAATATTAAGAATATTTTAACAAGGTTAAGATATGTGTGGTTTTCCAAAGAAGATTTTAGTAGATTACTTCTACAGATTTTGCATGTAATAATACTAAGAGTTATTGGGTTTGATCCAGTTACCCATTGTTCTCTTTAACATAACGATAGGTAAGAGAATGATCAGAGGTCTGTTGCTTCAAGACTACCCTCTTGACATCGTTTATTTGCTGTTGAACGGATCGTCTTTCAAATTGAAAGAAGCAATAGTGTGTGTGTAATTATCAGCCCAAGAGGGGAAAGGAGACACAATATAGGATAATCATATGATAATGTAAAATAGAGAAAGAGTTGGGGATTGAGCAGAATTCTGTGGAACACCACTAATGATAGTTTTAAAGGATAAATGGTGGTTATCCATAAACAGCCAGCCATAGAACGACTGGTCAACGGAATTGAAGAGAAGGTTACAAAGTGAGTAATAAATACCGAAAGAGGGAAAGTTTAGGAAGTATAACTTTGTACCAGTCTTTATCTAAAGCCTTCGATATGTCTAGCGCCACAGCAAGAGATTTAAGGAAATGCGGAAGAGCAGAGGACAAAGAGTAAGAGAGAGAAAGGAAAGGTCACCAGTCTCGCTCTCCTTATAGAAGCCATTCTGGTAATCAGAGATAAGATAAGATTTAAGATGTTTCTAAATGTTCTTGTTAAGAATAAATTCGAAAACTTTAGGATGACCAGAAAAGTTAAAGCGATAGAACGATAGCTGTATTGTTGACTGGGGTTCCACTTCTTCAGCACATGCTGGATGATGAATGCACTCCTAGAGCAGGAGGGAAAGGTTGAAGTTGATAGGCAGGGAAGAAACAGTTTACCAAGACAGGATGCACTCTCCACTTTCTTAGTATTATGCTCAGAGAGTGCAGAAATAATATTTTAATGAGTTGAAAGTAGGCGGAGAGGATGAATAGCTCTGGAACCGTCTAGAGGGAAAAGTTAAGATAACGTATTACCGTCAGAGATACAAGAGGAGTGAGAGAGGAAGAAGCAAAGTTGGAGTTGACATTTTAAAATTACAAAATGCCAAAAAGAGTGTAAGGTAGAGGAACCAGAAAGGTTGTTTCATTTTCTACGAAAAATTTTTTTAAGGTCTCGAAGAGCTGATTTTTTTTCCATTTCATGATGAAATGAATAAAATCACGAGTTTCTGGATTTGAAGACGACAATTTCTGATAATCCAATAGCATTTTTACTTCATGGGAAAGAGAATGGAATTTATCCTCTATATAATGATTATATATATATATATATAATATATATATATATATATATAATATATTAATATATATATATTATATATTTTGCTTCATTGCCCTATAGGATATCGAACTAAGATTTAATTAAATTTTATCTTTAAACATTTAGAATATGTGTAATATATTATATATATATATATATAATATATATATATTATTATATATATATATTATATGATAATATATATTATAATATATATTTTTATATATGATATATATATATATATATATATATATATAGTAGAGAGAGAGAGAGAGAGAGAAGAATTGAAAAAATAAAAAAAATGTTCCTAATTGTTCTTTGTTTAAGAATTATATTGTTGTTTTTTGAGTGCAAAAATATTTTGGCTGCAAAAACTTATAAAAAACTTTAATATAAAAAATATGTAAATACTAAAAAACTATATTAATAAGAAAAAAAAGGAATTTAAAATGTTGACTTAAAAAAAAAATACAACAAAAAACCGTAGTTTTTAATGTTTCTTTTTTAAACATTCGATTTTGTTTTTTAAATAAACATGTTTTTCTCCACTTTAAATAATAAAGGAGAACGTGAAAGCAGCAGTTCGAGTTCCCGAGAGAGAGAGAAGAGAAGAGAGGAAGAAGAGAGAGAGAGAGAGAGAGAGAAGAATGAGAGAGGAGAGAGAGAATGTATGAGAGAGAGATGATGGAGTAATACTACGATATCAAGTCCGAAATATTCTCTAGCACTACACCCTCTCAAGAGAGAGTGTTTTTATTTAATACTGAAACAAAACTGATGACTTAAATAGATTTCCTCTCTCCTTACTTTTCTTTAATTGTGAATTTATATTAATTCATTATAATTTTATTTATAATATGCTAACTTTCTTAATTATTTACTCTCTCTTAGAAAAGAAACCCCTGAATGATAAGAAGATAGTTTATTTGCCAGACTTGCAGGCCCGCCAATAATGCAAGATTCAAGGTCACGAATTGAAAGTATGTCATGACCTATTTCCTTTATGAAAAAGACTGTCTGACGTCTCAGAGGAACTTTCATCTTGTTCCTTTCTTGGATAAATCTTAATACTTCTCATCGCTTCTTAAAGAAAAAGTGTTAGGAATGCGGTTTATTCTGCAACACCTGTTATTAGCAAATCTTTGAGAGTGGATATTATGTGGGATGAAGGAACATGTGGAAGATGGTGATATAGAGGAAAGTCAGTCGTGGGTAAGCACGAGGAGGCATTGCTGATGTGTTTCACCAAAAAGGAAGAGTAGATGTGACGGAGCATAAACAAGAATATGTGGAAAGGGAAAAAAGGGAGAGGAGAGAAAGGTATAAGAATGAGTTTTTTTGTGTTTGTTTGTTTTTACAGCACTGTTGTCTGGGCTTCCGCTTGCTTATTTTTCTATCATTGCAGTTGGATTGCGATAGGTAGTAGATGAATTGTAGGGTGGGAGACTTTCTGCGTGCACTGACTGCATGCATGAGAGAGTAGAGATGTATGTAGGAGCACCCTTAGTCTTGTTTGTTAATGTTACTATGTGGCTGGAGGTTCTGGTCGTTTCTGCGTGCTCTGTTCTGTTCTGGCGGCAGAAATAGGGGAGGATGTTATGGCCCCCAAGGTTTATTAAGTAAGTGTTCAACTAGGGTGAATAGACGTGGATGGCCTCCTGTAGGAGGAACAAAGGGTTGGAACAGGAGAAATAGAAAGTACGAGAGATGAGCAACAGGGTTCCAACTGTGCGCGCGCTCGGGGAAGGTTGGCCTCGGGTTATGAGAGGTAGTGTTATATTCCCTCCCATTCTTTAATAGTAGTTTATATTGGTAATATGTTGGCCCCTAGAATAGAATAGGCGTACAGTGGGTTAGCTAATAAACAAAGTTATATTTTCAGTTTACGATAACAAAGTTACAAGAAGATTAGCTCAGTGGACTTCGTCTATCGAGGTTTACATATGGTGGGTAGTAATGGAATGAGCTCGGTGGGTTTACTCCCTCAACGCGACATAGGTAGTATTGTTTACCTCATATATCAGTATAGTGTACGGTAGTATTAGTATGTATAGCACTATAATAATAATAATATTATTTAGTATATATATATTATCGGGGCGTTATCGGAACTATATATACTAATATGAATCTTGATATGTATATGAATATGAGTAATAGTATAGGCTTATGAGTATATAGTATTATAATATATATATTATATACCGTAATATATTATATTTCTTCATCTCCTTTGATAACTCCTGGGGTAAGGTGCGTGACAAAGCATCGGAAAAGAAAAATCAGGACTAAGGAATAAGTGAGGAATAAGTCGTATAAAGAAAAGCCGCAGCCGTTACCGCCCCCTGACATGTAAGGTTAGTCGCGCCTGAGTCAGAAAATGCGCAGCCACTAGAAGCTTATCACGGACCACGAACGTGACTACCTCTCACTAGTGGTAAGAATGCGTGTGTAAAGGGTTTCATCCACTTGCCCCGCAGGTGGCGCACGAACCATACCCCTCTGACAAAAAAAACCATTCTCTCCCTATTATGCACCTTATTTTCTCGCCTCTGCCAAACTCAGCATATTTCTCTCCATCAAACATTCGATGTAACTGACTAAGATGGTATCCACTTTTGCTCTCCATTCTCAATCCAGCCCGGTCAGCGTTGCCCAACCAACTCGCCCTATAACTCGCCTGTAACACAGACTATCATATCATGTCTTTGCGTCGACACTGAACAACCATTCTCAACATAGCTGTTCATATATGTTACCCGAAGTCGCTGTTACTGGTACTTCTGTCACACGCCCAGCAACTCTCTAGATTAGCGTTCAGCCTTCATTTCTTATGCATTCTTTATCACACCGTAGCACGCCTCTAAAGAGATTGTCCAGTGCTGCACACATTGAACTTCAGATCTATACTTCATTATTTCAGAGCCATGGTCTCACATACGAGGCAATAGACACAGGTCTACACATACGCCTCTAATAAAGTAGATCCTAGCGCACTTAACGACTTAGTCCCGTTACATTCGCCAACGAGATTGCAGATTGCACCAGCAACCTTCCAGCGCATTCCACAACCTTTTCTCCATTCATGGCTCTAATCATTGAGAAAGCTGCACCTGCATATCGCCATAGATATTTATCTCGACAGCACTTGCTCCAGCCGCTCACTCATCTAACATAACTTCACACTGAGCGGCTGTCCACACTTGTGCCGTGTAGGTGCGTGGTCCACAACATAACGCTTACTGCTTATCTAACGTTTACTTTTCAAACCCCCCTCTTACACACCGTGCAAAATCTCTCTACCAATCCTCTATTCAAACTCTCTTCAGATTCGCACACAAAACCAAATAAATCCGCATATAGATAAGGTAGGGCAACCCCTACACAACTCACCTCCATCACTCTATATCATTCTAACTCATTTCCTTGCCACCCCCACTCTCTAATTTCCTTTTTCATGAAACACCATCCATTATACAGAATTGAATAAGCCAAGGAGACATAAACACATCCCTGTCTCACTCCGCGTATTATTATCGAAAGGCAACTTTGGACACCATCTTATTCTACACCACAGCATCACTACGTCATGATATAACTTTTGAATTCATTCAGTAACGCCATACAACCAATGACCATGATATCACTAACAGGAGAGCCTGCATTAGGGAGCTTCCCTATTAAATGGCCTATTCAAAAGAGCACGCTGGTTTTGCAGAATCCATAAAACGCTAATCGATTTATTCTTTCGTTCTCCTCATTTTCTCAGAGTCATTTGGTTTCTAGATGTAAAGGATTTGATGCGACGACATCCTCATACCACTCCTAAACCGCTAAACCTTGTTCTTCACCCAATCCAGTCAACCAGTCACGATCTCGACGCACTCGTTCGACCCAAAATTACCGATAGGACGATATATTCCGTATCCCCTACTAACACGTTCGAATAAACTATATTCACCGCTGTGGAGTCTATTAAGTAATTCCTACAAGTTCCCACGCTATCCCATGCCTTACACGGCTTAATATAAGTGGGTTCAGGGCTTGAGTGTGTACGTGTCCTCTGGCCAATCTGGGGGAACATAACGGTGGCCCTCGCATAAATCGCTTTATGTAAGGTCACAACTTAAAAATCCAATCAATCACCACGCCATCTCGCCTCCGTTTTCGATCATTTCATGCAGTAATTTTCAATATGCTATACCTGCAGATTAAACATTCTTCAACTTTCTCACACTCTAGCAGGTGGAAGTGCCGCATTTCCTTGGTGCATCTTATGCTAAAATAGACTCAACCCAAAATACCTAATTCCGTGCTTGCACGATCTACCCACAGCACGATTCACGTTGATCCATCCTCAGTCAATCGGTACTTGCTAAGGTATTATATTGCCAAGATTTTCAAAGTGGTGTTTGTGCTTTCCAACACTCCTCTGCACATCCATTTAATCAGTTACAAAGGCACCATCAATGCCCTATTCATTATCTGAAGCAAATTTCCCTTATTCTCATGTCTGAACGGCATCGCGCTACCTTCCAGAAGAGTTTTACGTATCCCTTAAAGTCCCCCATTGCATAACTCCTTCTAAACTCGTTCATATATTCATTCTATACCTGCAGAGTTTGACACGCATTCTCTCTCGAAACTTTTTCACGTCTAGGCTGGCCCGGATCCCCATGTACCTCCTCCTTGATAATGAACTCATCCCCATAACACCTATTTCCTTCTTTGGGCACCAGGAATATATGCTCATTCAACTAACGCGTCGGACAACTCATTACTGCTAATATTATCGACTGTGTTGTGTTCTGACGCTGACGGGCTACTTTCACGAGCATTCGCATCAGCAATATCATTTCTAATCAGTTACAGACGAAAGTCACCATGCCCTATATTCATTATTCTAAGCAAGTTCCCCTTATTCCTCAATTCTAACGCTTTACGCGTCTTACAATATTCCCCCGCTGTCAAGTCCCCGGCATTCATTCTCCTTCCAAAAACTGTTTCATTTACCCATTACTGCTTTTCTTTGTCGCTACGTATCAACCTTTTGAGTATTTTCTTCTCTTATCCTCCTTATTTCCTCCAAACATCTTTTCTTTTGAAACTTCATCATTGGCTTTTTAGCTACATTCAAGCCCACCAGAAATTACCGTTTATTAAATTATGAATTATTCTACTTTTAGACCACTCTAGACATCAATCTTCATCCTCCATTCAAAACGGTTCCTACAATCACGTGTTAAACCTTCGTTTAAATGATTAGGAGGACTTTCTTGCTCCGACGTTGTAACTTTCTCTCCTACTTCCGTTGTGATGGGCTAACGAATCATGAGTTTCAACCATATTCATTTGCTACAGGATTTTGGTGGTCAGGTTTCAACTTGTTCAGCATTTCATACTCCGATTACTAATCGCGAGCTGCTTGCTCTACTCATCTACTTATCTCTTTATTACCGGCCGAGCTTATTCCAGATTTAACAACCCTTTTGTGTTCTGATGTTTAGGAGTGTTGAGGCTTATTCACGTCATTTAGATTTTACCGTAACTGACATTGCACGCTTGACCGATATCACCTTTCTTATGCTGTGCAGTCTCCAATGGCGTGTCTCTCGTGGAGCTTGTTATCTACTATTCATTACATATGAAAAGACATAACATGAATGTTATAAATTATTTATTCTACTAGATGCACTAATACAAATATATATCACTATCATTAGCTGAATTTTATACATGCCAATACTACATACTATTAAAATCAATCTCCTTCTTCAGCACACAAAACAGATCATACTTGTGCAACTTACAGGATATACTCATATCACTCTAAACTATTAACTATTAGTAAAACTTTTTTATAGCATGAAGAGTTGGAGCAAATCTGTGTTTTAGAAGAAAGTATTACTTACACACATATGTTATCAGGTTTCTATCTCTCACAGATAATAATGTTAATCTCTACCTATTCATACTCATTCTCTCATATTTTACTCTACTAGACTACTGAAGGACGGAGCACTGAGTTAAGATTATGTATATACTACATTACTTATTTTATGTATATTACGGTTTGTCTTATACGCATAAAAGTATATATAAATATAAGTATAAGATGTGTATTTATATATATTGATCGTTATATATAGTGTACTGCTCTCCTTGCTCCTCTCTCTGCCACAAATCATCATCCTGTTCTATATCGCAGCGGAGAGAACTTTTTTTGATGTCACCGTCTATCCAACGCTATTCGCTCTTTCACTGGTCTAACCGCCGAACAACAATCTCAAATCTACGAGCTCTCGGCTACGTCCACTGAGCCCATCCAAAACAGTCATTCAGATTATCCCAGAAAATCCGTTACTTCTCCTGTCTCTGTCATACTATTTCCGCTCAGAACTATCGCATTATACGTCACTACCACTCAATCTACTCTCATCTAACTCATTAGCTCTTAATCTTCTCAAAGACTTAAATTTAAAACTCACATTATAGTAATTTACTAGATACTCTCACCACATCAAAGTATATCTTACGACATTGAATAGATTCATGTACTTGACTCAAGTGCAATTCATTGTAGGCTAAAATTTGGTGGCAACCCTATATCTCCTACCCGTACTATCATTACTTTAATCCCTCACAACCGATCACACGATCAGTATGTCAACTCAACCATATAACTCACTACTATACACCACACTCAGTTATGTGTCAATACTGTTTCCTTCAATATCTTGTGTTTCAGTGCATCAACGATATAGCTCAATATCAAATTATGCACTTTCTAAATACACTCCATCACATCTCACTTTCTCATTTTACATACATTTATTTCTTATCACGAGATTCCACTGGTAACTGCTACTACGATTTCATAGCATTTATCTGCGACGAAAGATGCTCTCGAAGGCGATGATTATTTGAAGAATGACAATAAATATCTACTGAAGCATTATCATTAATTGCATTATTTACCGTACTTGAGGCAAGAAAGTAATAGTAGTTAATAGAATGACTGTCTTCCCTCAAAAATCCTATATCATACTAGTTATTCCCAATAAAAGAGAATCATAGATCTAAGTGCTCTGATTGGACAATTTCACAATACTTTAATATATATAGGTAGTTCGAGCCTTATACTATATATTATATTATAGCGTAATACGTTATAATACAGGACGTATATAGAAATTGAATATTAGTAGTATGATTTTCGGAAATTAGATACTATATAGTATAGATACTTCAGTATTACTATCGATTGTAGGGTCACAAATAATATCTTATCATATAGTTACTTATATGAACGATGCCAATAACAGAAAAATAGAAAATATGTAGTATATGTGAGAAGAGGATAGAGTATTATTTCAAGGGTCGAGTTAAAAAATAAAGCCGCAACAAGTAAAGAAGCATGAATACCAAAAAACTAATGAATGTTATATTGTATTTAGGAAACGAATTTAACTCGCCCTCAAAAAACTTCGCTCCGATTTCAACTATTGATTGATTTTAATACAGATTAAGTTGAAAACATTTTATTTCAATAAATTGTATACAACTTTTCATTACTTGCTTATTCGAGTTTATCTTTATAGGTTCCGCACAAGCAGAATAAATTCCCAAATATATAAATAGCGGTATAAATATATTGAAATTGAGTTACAATATATATAAGTATAGGTAATAGTTATATATATTAGTATAGTATAGTATATTATATAGTATATCTATATATATTAAATGTATATATATATCATATATCAATATACTATATATATATTTATTAATAGTTCATTATCAATATGTAAAGTTTACACCCTTGATTTCTAAACAATCAAAAATGAATCGTTACTTCCCGTTCGATCGTTTATATGTCACGATAGTATCGTGTTTTTAAATGAAATTAACCACAATGCACAGTGTGTTATAGGCTTCTCTCCTGCTAGAAAGTTGATCAATAGTATGTTCAAGATTATGAGTGCTTATTCAGATATAAATAGAATTATTCTTTTTTTTTAGTCAAGGTTTTTCAAAAAGATATATTATAAAATCTTATATAATTTATATAATAGTGTGATTGTAAAATTTTATCAAATTTATTATACCAAATATTCGTAAAACTTTATATACGGTGCTCCCACGACGAATGGAATTAGAGTGAATTGTATATCGAATGGGTTATATACAAAGATTAGTTAACGTATAGGATCTGTGTATGGCAATAAGCTAGTTTTAGTTAAGGGTGTTAACACATTTAAGAATATAGGATTGAAATCTTGTGCTGCTAATATTGATCTTTTCATGTTTGGCGTTATTGAAATTATTCGCAGCGACTGAGAACAATTCTTGTAGTCGTTCTTCATTAAGCAGAAGTTCGTGTTTGCACAACTTGCCAACAATTGTTTTGATATATGTTTCATAGCTAAGTGTAGTGTTTGCCTGAAATCATATCAAAACATACAAAATCAAATATCTGGACATTTTTCGTCATATGATTACAAGAGAGCATTAGTTGAATGTCATTTATTTAAGACTTAGCAATTTGATTGCATAATGGAAGAGATTAGTAGGACAGAATAAATATAAGTCATAAAATAAAGGTCTTAAAGCATATGATTTGGCTTTTAAATTACAGGATTTCATAAAGATCTGAGTTCATTAAAGATGGGTTATTTAAGTAAATTTGGATGCATTCTATATCATACCTCTTAAGTTCTACGAAGTCTTTTCAAACAATTATAACTTTAATAAAAGATCCATATCGTAACTTCCATAACCATACCATGTTTTCTACCCCCATTCATGTGAGTTTTTGTATCACTGATATTGTGTGGCCCGGATAAATCTTTCTTTTTTTTTCCTATTAAAATAAGTAGTTCCTTCAATTTAGAGCAGGTAATATATGCCGCATATCCAATGCATTCGCCTGTCGGCCATGAAGCTATGTCTAATTGTGTATGTAGGCGTGACGATCAGTGGAGAGAGATATTTTGAGCGGTGGGTTCCTGGCAGGCAATGAGCATACGCCTAGGCTTTATGTAGATCCGGGGTCGTCTCTGGTTGTGGCTTATGGTGGAGGCGACGGTGACCCTAAACTGCTTTTTTGTCGGGATCCTGAGGCAGTGGTGTAAATCGTCGTGTAGAACGTTAGACAGATGGAACTCTATTGTGTAATTTTAAAGAGATTGTCTCTTTTCTTAGTTAATATTATTAACTAAGACTATATTATTATAATATGATCATATTACCGTGATATGAAATCTCAGAAATTTTTTTATTTTTTCGGAGAAAAAGGTTCTTTGTATTGCTGAATATAATAGAATTGACATGTGTTTTCATTGTATATTTTTAAAATGTGGTAAATTATTCAAGAATTAATGAATAAGATTTCCTGAAATAAAATATAAATATATAAGAGAGGTTAAATAAAAGCATCGTTGACATAAATAGTAATAACTTACTATATTATATAATAATAAATCGGTATACTCTTCCATAAGTTTCAAAGTTAAAATAAGCAAGCACAGTAGTAAATATATAAACAAAACATAAGAAAGAATTTAGCCTTGAATTTTAACTAAAACGCATCTTCTATATCTAAATAGTCACATCTTCCATTTTTATTACCATATTTCGAGTGTATGTGAGGGCAGTCCAAGTGTCTTTTACTCCTACATGCTCCATAGTATTCGTTCCTCACGTTTTTAGGCTTTTTCAGAGAGTCTGAATGTTGAAATTCACAGCTTGCTTTTTCTACTGAAGAATTAAACACGGGTAAAACATCAAATATTTATAGTGCAACAAGTGATGTTAAAATTATTTGGTAAAATTGTGACTGAGGAACAAGAAACTAGATCCATATATAATTGCGGTTTTTTGAGCTCGGACGCCTGTGCTGGTGGGATGTCTATTCTTCAACTTTCGTAGTATATCTTTCTGCTTTTTTTACTAAATCTTCATTTGGCTTTCGAGATGCTACCTTGTATAAATAGTAACTATCATTTTATCTGTGTCATGATATGGCACTCATTTAAACAATATAATAATTAACTCGTTACGTATGACATATATGGATTGTACAAGCGAGAAAATTTATAAAATTCTTTCAAAGAAGATTCTTCTGATTCCTAATGCTGATGTTAAATCATTACCAAAATTGGTATAGTGAAAAATGGATGTGCGAAAATAGGTCTGTGGGTTGGAAGTATGAATATTGGAGTTTTCTTTTTATTTGGAATTTGTTAATTCTTAGTACTAAAAGTGCAAGAGTTCAATTACATGCAGGTTCAGTATTCAGAAATGGCCATTACGCACATTCTATCAAAAAATAGCTAAGGCTTGAAACTCTAGATAAGTTGCTATTTTCTCTGATGTGGTTCAAGTTTAGTTATTATCTAATGGACTTACCGAGATTTGTTCCTAACAGCTTTACGCGACAATTATAATATAAAATTAATTTAAACTTAGCTGCAACTTTTATGTATTTATTAAAGCGAATTAATGTATACTATATAAAACATTTTAAGTGTGCTAGAAATAATTATATCGGGGGGTGCACATGTGCCAGCCTGGCGCGCCCCTCCTAATACGCCACTGTATATATATGTATTATATATATTTATATATAATATATATTAATTATATATTATACGTAGTATATATGTATATAATATATATTATATATATTAATATACTAGTGATAGATAGTATATTATATATATATAGTATAGTATATATTATATATATATGTTAATATATATAATAGTATATATATATATATATATTATATATATAAGTATTTAATAGTTGGCAGTAGATAATACTAATGACGGGACACAGGTATTCTGCCTGCTCATAGGGGCGCGATTCTTAAAATGCAGTTAGCCACTGATGAGCGAGGAGGATTCCATTAGTGAAAATGGCGCGGCCACAGGAGGATTGCCCTGGTCGCCACTGCCCTGCGAGCCGCACTGTCTTGACAATGACATGGATAATGAACACCAATGAAACATATCTAACGCCGTGACTGGAATTATTTTTCGACAGTGCTTAATTACACGTCTAAAACCTTTCTTCATTGCTTCTGCATGCAACATCATATGAATGAATCAAAGGAGATTTTACTCTCCATCAACGGGATTCGAACACTGGACTCCGCGTTTCTGAGTTAACAGTAACCGGGAGCTCTATCCACTTAAAGCTTAAACACCTCTAAAACGTTTCTTCGCTGCTTCTGTCTACACATCTCAATATAATTGTTGTCATCAATATCAGAAGTCAACTCTTTATTTCTGAGCGTTCGTAGTAATTACCGGGAGTGATTCATCTTTACATATTTCTCGCTAGGCGACGTAAGAGATTGAAGGCGTGATCCTTGAGCCGTTATTAATCCACTCTTCACGCAAAGAACCCACTTAAACACTAAGAATCCTTCAAGGACCACAAATTTGTTTCCTCGTTTCTATTAATATTCACTTTTAATTTCTTTTAATTAACTATTATTTTTAATATTATAAACAATTAAAATTTTGACTTAAGCCATCAAAAAAAAACTTTTGATCGCTTAAATAATTCTTAAATAAATCTTCCCGAACCACAAATGTTTCTCATTATATATTTATTATAATTATATTACTACTAATTTCGGTTGATTGATTATATATTATTATTATTATTATTACTCTATTATTTTAATTCATTATTATATACTTAATGATGGTATATTAATTTATGTTTAGACATTATTAATTCATTATTCTTATTATTTATTATTAGTTATTATTTATTTAAAATTAAAAAAAATGTTAATGTATAATGTCATCAAAATATTTAGATCGCTTAAATAATTTCGCTGGGGGGGAGAGGGTATGATGCCTCTTAAGTCCCGTTAATGTGTTATATGAGGCTTGATATATATAGTATATATTAGCTGAAATGTAAAGGTTTGGTATCTCTTGTAAGTAGGCTTAGAGCAGAGTTAGGATATTAATGTATATATATATTAAAAAAATTAGTATAGTATAAAAAATTAATAGTAAAAGTTTATATTATATTATATCACTATTTCAACATTTTGAAGTTTATGAATAGATTATATAATGGTACTGAGCCACGTAATTGCTGTTATATATATTATACTCATATATAGTATATATGCTATCAGTATATAAGATGAAATACCATTAGTATAGACATATCGTGGAGCATTAGACGTAAGTTTATAATATATATATATATGATATATCTATATAACTTCTAATAATATATATATTATATTATGCATATATTATAATATATTTAGTGATATTATACCTTACAATAATACCTTACTAAGTAGTGAAATAATATACATACTAGTATGGATACACCTCAGGTAAAATAAGATGACTATTAATATTGATACGGTATATTCTAGTATAGTAATAGTTTCGTTTTAGATTTTAAATTAAATATTGAAGTTTGGTTGTTAAACTGTATTAGATAGTTTATATATATATATACGTATAAGTGGTATATATATATTATCCATATATATATATACTATAATATAGTTGTAGTAACGATATACATAAGAATATATCATTATATATATAAAAGGGTATAATTTTAAATATCATTTAATACTATTAGTTTTATAGGTGCATATTTAATTTATATATAGTATAGTAGTGAGACGAATGTTATATGTGTGATAGAGCTAAAATAAAGCTATATATGGACAAGAGAAATCCCATTTGAACACAAATCCGCTACTTCATCTTTCTTAACTTCATTCATTTTCATTCATTTACTTCTAATCTCTTCTTTTCACTTCCCCTGCTTCGTTTTTTTGCACTGAGCCCTGATTATCATTTTGCTTAGTTTTCACTTAGACTCTTCTCATTAATATTATTATTATTATTATCTCAGATATTATTAATTATTATTTTATTATTTATTTTTATATATATATTAATTTTTATTATTATTATTATTATTAAATATTCTTATTATTATTCGATTATCTAATTATTATTTTATTATGTATTAAAACTTGATTATTTTATTATGTATATTATTATTTTATTATTATTATTAGTTTATTATTATTATGTATTATTATTATTATTATTATTAGTTATTATTATTAATTATTAATTATTATATATCGTTTATTGATTTATTAGATATTAAGAATTAATATTGATATAGTGGATGTAATTTTTGTTAAATCTATTGATTATGTATTACTCCGATATTCTTAATTATGAATTATTATTATTATTATTATTCAATAATATCTCTATTATTGATTATTATTTATTGATCTAATTATATATTTAATATATTACTCTATTAATTATCTATTATTATTATGTATTATTAGTTATTATTATTACTGGTGCATTGGCACAATCAGTACAGTGCCAAAGTCGCATGGCACAGAGTCCGGGTTCGATCTCTAGTCCGAATTCTAGGTAGCAAATACCTAGATTAATTTTCCTTCCTAAAACCGGGCACTGCCCTTCAGGTATCAATTTTTCCTTTAAGAAAAAAAAATGATTTAAATTTTTTTATTAAATCTAATTATTATATTTTATAAATTGTTTGCTTATTTATTTTAATTGTTTAATAAATAATTATATATTTTTATAAATTTAATTGTTTAATAAATAATTATATATTTTTATTTATTAATTTAATTGTTTAATATAAAATTATATATATATTGTTTAGTTATTTAATTGATCTTTATATAATAAATAATTATATATTTTTATTAATTTAATTGTTTAATAAATAATTATATATTTTTATTAATTTAATTGTTTAATAAATAATTATATATTTTTATTAATTTAAAAGTATAGTTTTCCGATGGGAGAATTGTTCTTAAGTTCCTTTTTTAAGAGTGTTAATAATATATTATATATTTTTGATTATATATGAATTTTTGTTTAATAATAATATATAATTAATATATTTTTATTAATTTAAAAGTATAGTTTTCCGATGGGAGAATTGTTCTTAAGATCCTTTTTGTAAAGAGATTCCACATCGGCAAGAAATGAACAATATTATATAAGGTAATGGATCAGTCTGGAGCCGCGGGATGCGCAAGGGTTCGGCGTTGTTAGACTGTGGTATGTATTAGTAGTCAATTTATAAGCCGTGCAAGATATGTGGTGCAAGACTGGAGCCGGTCGCCACAATCGCGACTAATCGCTAGTTCGACTGCAATTTTAGTATAGTGGCAGGCTGGAGCCGATTACGCGTTAATTGTCGTTAGTGTAATTTATTACATAGTGCGTCAGGTGTGCAAGACGAGTTTGCTCTCACTCGCTAATTGGTAGTGTATGTATGCATTACTTATTACATAGTCGCGATGTCCATAACTTGATACGAGTTGCAACATTGGCTAGCAGCTAATCACAGTAGTTCAGTTAGATATAGGATCATTAGTGCATCTATAGTGGTCAGTTACGCTAGGGAGGAGTGTCGCTACCGCTTGCGTCTATTCTAGCTCAAGTATACGATGGCAATATTTTACATAGTGGTATACTAACTGGAGACGCGTTGCATCGGTTTCGCCGCTAATAATCAATTCTGTACGTTTTTAGAATTAATTTTTTTGCAGGAAACAAATGCGGTAATGTTGCCGAGATTTGTCGATTTATTTTGCTGTATTAAACATAAAAGCGAAAATCACGGCATTATCTTTTCAACTAAACTGAGTATAAGAAACCGAGTTGTACTAAAGGATTTTGACAGCATCACACAGCTTGCCTTATACTCTAGCTTTCCTTGTCATCTCGGTGCGAGCTCACCACATGAGAATTGGGTGACCAGGCTTGGAGGTGCATTTTAAGGGAACAATAACATTTATTGGGTGTCCCGCACCTCTTCGCTCTTTTTCGGTTGGCCTTGACCCAGAGGAGTGCCTTTATTTCCAAAAATGAAATATAAATTGAACATGAAGACGGTGCGTCGTTGTGGGACGGAAACAAGGCGTGAGGAACAGCGTTTGGGCGGTGACCGCAAGTGAGTTATTAGTGGATAACGCTGGGTGGGGGTTCGGGTACATAGGGACTGCCCAGAGAGATTTTTTGAATCTTGGGTTAAAGGCTGTGACAATTGAGCTGAGTGCTGAGCAAGCGACTCTGTTTGCGAGAGTGGGGTACGGATGTGACATGGCAAATAGTTTGCAGTGTGAGGCATTTAAAGATTTTTAAAATCAATGTCGTCAAACTATATTATATACTTTTAACAATTATTTAATAAGTGTTTATGATATATATAGTATAGTATATAGTGTGCATGATATAGGAGGTATAGTATAGGGTATATATCCTATATATTATATAGATTAACTACGTAGTAGTTCAGGTAATGAATAGGTATGAGTTAATATATAGCATAGCAGTGTGAAAATATTAGTAGGGTAATATGAATATATTTATTATATATATATGAGTAAGGTATATATATAAGATATATTATATAGTACTATAGTACACATGTGATATAGTATATAATATATACTATGTTATGATAATGTAATTAATCAATGCATACTTATATATATATATTTATATATATTATATATATATAGCATATTTTATAACGTTATATTATATATTATATTATCACTACTATTAATAATATGTAAATTATATATATATAATATTATAATTTATATATATAATATATATTATATATTAGTACTTTCATGGAGTATAGTACTAGTTATTTTTTCTCAAAGATTATATAGGATAAGGGCTACCTATATAACTAATAGTAGTAATATTATATATATTTATATTAGTAGCTATAGTCACTCTAATACATAGTTATGAGTAGTCATAAATATAATATATAAATATATATTATATTATATACATATATAAATATATATATATATATTCAGTGGAAGGCATTGTCTGCTAATTACCCTGCTGATAATATATTACCTATATCCTAGAATGTGTAGATATAATTTAAATATAAAAAATAATTAATACATATTTAAACCTCAATATAATTCATATATATAATAGAGACTAATATATGGAATAGAATATATTGTATTGGATTGGGTGTTAATGGTACTGTAAGTATAATAGTGACCTATGGTTATAGATAAATACCTCTATAGGGTATATATATTATATATATATATATACTATATATATATATACCGTAATGAGGCGCGGCCTCCCATAGGCTTGATTATATATTCAGAATAATATCATGGAGCTTACTTTAGTAACAATTGAAAAAATATAATACCTTTTATATATATACCTTAAATTGATGATATAATCAGTATTATATATTTTTTATTTTTAGGATGAATCTTAGAAAATCCATAGATGGAAGGAGACCTTGTAGAATAGATAGATAGATAGATAGAAGATAGATAGATAGTTATTAGATAGGATGAAATAGATATGATAGTGATCTTTAGTTCTTTTTATGCAAAAGGTATATGCTGATGAATTTTAATGAAAGTTTAAAATTTTAGAAGTAAAATTAAAATTTTAAATTAAAAATAAAAAAACAAAACAATGTTTTAAAAAATATTAATCATTAATAACAAATTAATATCCATCTTTAATAATAATGACATTATTTTATTTTTAGGGGGGGTTATTTGTCTCTGTCTTGAACAAATCTTAATTCATTGAGTTTTAGGTTCATCAGGTCATTATTAAATTAAATCAAACTACTCAATATGTCTTTCATAAATCATCATTTCGATTGTCCTTCACCATAGGATACTTACATTTGAAAACCGTAAAAAGTATTCTTTTCTTAACAAAAAAAACTATTGACTGTCCAAGTCAGCTAAAAAACAGTGCATTATAATTTAGGCAGTTTTAAGAAATGATTTAAAATATAACGAATGATCTACAGCACCAATATAATAATATTAGATTCATTACTAATTTTATTTTAAAAAACTTAACAATAATACTTTTTTAAGCATTATGATAACTACTCCAAATTGTTTGTAATATCCTTTTTCTCCTACAATACTTCTGGAGCGTAATCATTCACACAACTTCTTGCCTCACGCTTAAAAAGGCATACAATAAGTCAATATAATAGCTTGTATTACAATCATATGAAATTTAGCTAATTAACACTTTGATTAAGGACAAGAAAGGAAGACATCATACAAGAAATAATTGGTACGAACTAAACTTTTTTATAGTGGTCGCTTCCTCATAATAGATAGAGTAGATAGAGATGAATAAGAAATAGATAAGAATAGATATTATCGATAGAATGGATAGGAATAGAATAGAATAGATAGATAGAATAGATACAATAGAAAGAATAGATAGAATAAGATAGAATAGCTACATTCTTAGATCAGAGAAATACAAGATGATAGAATAGATGATTAGAGGAATAATGACATTTATGGGAGAGAAGTATTTTTGCCTATTAATGTTAAACTCAATAACTTGGATTGTAAAAGTGCTATTCTCGCTTTCCTCCGACTCATTATAGCACAAGCGAACCTTAAAGAGTATCTATGCTTAATTTTATATCTCTCCCCTATTCGATAAAAAGTATTTAGAGTGGAAGTATTTATTATACTATAACAGGGGCAGACGTGCACATAGGACATCTCCAATAGTTGGATAACAGGGATAGATCAATTAAACATTGAACGGGGAATAGCCTCTCGGATTTTGAAGGTAAAGGAAAAAAACAAAAAACTTATTTGCTAATAATTTAATTAAAGAAATTAATTAATTAAATCAATCCATTTATAGTTGATAGGTTAATTAATTAATTAATTAATTTAATTAATTAATTAATTAAATTAATTGATTAATTTTAATTAAATTTAATAATAAATTAAATTAATTGAATTAATTAATTAATTAAATTAAATTATTAATAATTAATAATTAATTAAATTAATTAATTAATTGAATTAAGTAAATTAAACTTAATAATTAATTAATTGGTAGAGGAAAGTCAAATTCAGTATGGAATTAAAGTCTGACAATTATCATGATACAAGGTGAGAGAGAGGAAAATAGAAAAAGAAAGAGAAATGGCAAGCTTACTAGTAGAGAATCGTGAAAGGATGATTAAATAGCTTAAAAGTATGGAGGTAAGAGGTTTAGGAGGAGAAGGATTGAAAACTGATGTTTAAAGCCAATTCTGGGAGTACTGCGGCCAAAACTCTAGGCTTAAGAGATGAGGGCGTTATATCACTTAAGACGCAGGTTAGCGATTTGCTATTGGTGAGGCCAGGCCGGTATGGACTCACGACCTTGACCCTTGGGCTACTCTCGGTTGGTTTCCTATTACTCCTCCGAAAGGTCGGAGTAGCAACTCTCTTTTCCAGTAGAATTCGCCAATCCCATATATCTCAGTATGTTGAGACTGATTCAGTTATCACATCGATAGATACGAAATAGATTAGAGATTTAGAATAGAACTAGATAGATATGATAGAGTAGATAGGAAATAGAATAGATAGATAGAAGATTTAGATCAAGTAGATAATGATAGATGATAGATTTAGATTTAAAGATAGATAGAAAAGAGATAATATTAGATAGAATAGTTAGAACTAATCCTAAAAATATCAGAAAACGTGGCCGAAATCCCATTTCAATTCTCATTCCCATTCCAAGTTAATAAAATAGATCTAGTAATAGAATAGTAGATAGATAGATAGATAGATAGATTAGTGTTATAGATAGGGTAGATAGATAGATAGAATTAAGATTAGTAATAAATATAGATAGTTATATGATAGATAGTAATAGATAGATATATAGATAGTAAGATGTTTGTGGAGGTTAATTATGCTATTTGGCGGAGTTCCAACTATCTATTTAATTGAAAGATGCTTTTCGATTTACATAATATAATAAAAAATTTAAAAGTATATATATATATTTTTTTTATTCCCTTGATAAAATTAATAATTATAATTTTATAGGATGTTATTATTGTTTATAAACAGTGGTACCATTCAATAAACTCCTATTGTCATAATGATTAATAAGAGTCCATAACACAAACATATCGGTTCCCAAAAGACAAAAACAAAAATGGGCGAAATAGAGTGCCAGTTTAAATGCCATATTCTGAGTAATATACTTAATATATAAAGTTAGAAGGTGTAATGTGGATTAATTTAATTAATTTAATAATTAATTAGGGTGATTTACAATCTAGCTCTAACTCTTAATTAATTAGTACTCTCAAATAATTAACAATATAATCTATTTATATTAAAAAATGTCTTTATAGGAACTCTAAGATAAGTAATTATTTAAATTTTTTGAGCATTTTGTTTAGACTTATGTCAATTAATTATTATTTATTAAGATTGTAAAGTTGATGTATAATATAATTATTAAATATTTTATTAATCTCAATAATTACTACCCATCTCTGTGATTTAACATAGTAATATAAAGTTAATTGGAAATATAAGTAAATAAATTTTCTCATATATACTTTTAGAAACGAGAAATGTGTCTTTAATTCGAGTGACTCGGAAGGAATATAAAAGAAGGAGTTGACATTAAGTGCCACAACGGACTCACAAGCGACTACCTTGGGAGGTTGTAACCCTCAAGGTTCTCTATGTAACAGCGCACGCCGAAGGAAAAATAGAAACTTAGAAAGAAATGGCATTTAGTGCAGGACACCTCATCTAGCACCCCATTGTAGAAGTATACTTACTGAGAGGGCGGACAGGAACTGTGGCATAGCGTATAACATATGGTTTAAAGGTGGGTAAAGAGGATTGGTTACGCGGGAGAGAGAAGGGATGTAAAGCCAAGTTCCGGTTCTTACTTCAAAAGAGGAGCGTTTACCCACTTTAGGATGCAGCATTGTGGACAGAAATGATTGTATGGTTGGTTGTTCCATTATTACTCCTCGAAGGAGAATTTAGAAACTCTTCGTGACTCGCCATCATAATAGAGCTTTAATTATATGGCTTCTTACCTCTCGAATTCGACTAGCAATCAGTAGGATTAGGGCTAGGCACAGACTAGAGCTCATTTATTATAGATAGATAGCATAGATAGATAGATTGGATTAGTAGATAGATAGATGGATAGATTAGATTAGATAGATAGATAGATAGGGATAGATAGATTAGATTGAGATAGATATATATAAATAAAATAAGATGGATAGATAGATAATAGATAGATAGATAGATAGATAGATGAGGAAGATGATAGATAGATAGATAGATAGATAGATAGATAGATAGATAGATAGATAGAAGATAGATAGATATAGTGTTTTAAATTGTGTAGATGATTAGTTCACATAACGCAGATTTCATTTTGCTTTCAAGATCGTTTGGTATTCGATTTTACGGTTTAGAAAAAGCAAAATCGCCAACATAGCCCGCCGTGCCTGTTTCGCTAGGAAGTTTGACAGGAAAACGTTTGAGTTGTAAGGTAGTCTATATGGTCATGATAGAAGAAAATCTAGACGGTTATGAAAAAATTTCAAGTATAATTCACCAATATCATATTAATTAGTCATATTAGTCTATTATTATTTGATTCGATCACTCTTTGATCTATGCGATCCTCTATCATTCAGTAATATATTTGTAATCAATCTAAATTTTATCGACCAAGCGAGCATAAGTAAATACCAATGAGTCAACTCACCACATATAAATAACAATATATCTGAAAAATTTCTTTGAAAAATGTCCGTAGTTTAAAATGTTAAATATTAGAGTTTAAAAAAATGATTGAAATATATTTTCTAAAATATATATAATTATTTTCTTAGGAATTTTTAACAGCTAAAAAATGTACTCTCGATGTTTTATTTAGATGGTGTGTTCAGCAACGAACTTTTAGGTGTGGTTATAAAGGCTTGATAAGTGATAGATAACATTATCAAAAAAATAGTTACATCGACATAATAATATGCATGTAAAAGTTTGTTCATAAATAAACATTTCTTAAATATATTAATTTTGTCTCTGACACATACACATAACCTTTTTTTTTTCGATGACGGCCCACCCTTAGCAGAGCTAAAATGGCTTTTTTATTAACTTATATATATATATATAATATATATATATGTGATTGTGAGGTTTCCTTATTATTATACATTTTTTTTGTTATTATAATGTTTAATGGTAACTAAGGGTAATATTTATAATAATAATATATATATTATATATATATTATTTATTTGTTCTAAATTAGTAGTGAAGTAAGGAGCGGACAGGACAGAAGACGAAATACCAGACTCGGATAGCTCACAGCGTACTGCCGGTGTAAGAGACAGTATGGAATGATGCGATGGCTCTTATGTGCGATCTTACCACTGACTGATTCCGTAGAAGGCTTTACTCTCTCAATAAAAGATAAGTCATTTTTCAGACTCTCGAAAGTTTTTATCAAAAAGTAGTTCTCTCGACATCCCCACGCTCTCAACTAGACTCTCTCTCTTGAAACCAGACTCGACTTATATCAGAGAAGCTCTCGAAGTTAGAAAAGATAGTGCTTGGGGAACCGTCTCTCTCGCGCGAGCCAAACATGGACTATGAAGAGATCTGGGAGAGGGGTCTCGCCTAATGGTTCTCACAATGGAAGAGTCAACAAAAAGCCAAAGTCGGAGAGCAGAACTTTTGAAAACGAGTATGATGAATAAGTGAGTATAAGGGTGTGAGTCTAATTCGTAGGCATTAATGATATAGTATATTATAGTGTAAAATATAGATAATGAATGTGCAGGTGTGAGAGAAATAATCTAATTTATATTTGATAATGTTTTAAGGTAAATAATTATAAAGTTTAGGAAAAGTACTAAGAACCCTGATAAGGTAACCTAATTACCATATATTGATACAGTAATAAAGGAAGAAAGAAGTTCGCTATATATTACCCACAAACAAAACCGTATATTTGTGAACCGATTTTAAAATGAAATATAAAACTATAGACAAAGTAAGCTCAAAGAGAAGGTATAGGAATATAACTACTCACTCCATAAGGGAGGGTAGCTTGGTAAGAGTCACTAAGTGACTGGCGTTGACTCACATTATACCCTCATGAGTGCATAAGCATTTTGGTAATTAAGTTTTACAAGTCAGCCTACCACGCATGATATCTTACTCTCCTCCGATCATTCTTTAATAGAGCTCAGGTGGAATAAATAACCATCTAAAACAGTTAAAATTATAGGTAGAAAAGGGGTATTAGTAGTACTCAGGCCAGTAGACCTTTACCTAGGTTATAGCCTACCTCGCGGCTATAATGCTTTCATACACTGTTAAGTTATTTCCAATTCGGGTCCTTCTGATAACTTTATCTCTGCAACTTCTTCAGTTTCGTCAAGTCTCCCAAGATTTTATTTTTAATTGCCCCTCATCTTCTCTTGTTTCTAATCCTCCCTCAGTAACTTCTCTTTGATATTCATTTAAATCTCTTAAATATAGTGTTTGTTGTTCCTCAGGGTTCTCTTATGATCCCAACTAATTAAATTTTAATATTTAATGACAGTCATTCTGTTAATTCGTCCCCAATCCACTTTCTGTCAATTCCATGTTTCGTTACTCCTAACATTTCCAAAGTCTTCCAACTGTTAGAATAGTTAATGCTAGGATGGTGGTTGTGTACTATCTAACCTCCGTCTGAATTTTCTCATATTTTGTTTTAGTCCAAAGAAAATTGGTTCTTTGCAATCCCTCAAAAGCTCACTTATAATGATGCTACTTCTATCTTAACGACAAAATCTTTCACACAGCTTCAACATTTTCTAGAAACTAGATACTCAAACTTTCTTCTATTATATTATTAGTATTATTAATATTATATTACTATATTATTAATATTTGTATTATTATTAATATTTGTATTTATTTTTTCTGGAATCTAATTGGGAGGGATCATATTCTTTTCTATAATCAATTTAATATTTAGACCAACATGACCAGCCACAAGACTTTTGAAAGTGTCTAAATATAGGTTGGTGTGAAAAATAGAAATGAATTTACCAGAATATATAGAAATCGAGTCTTTACCTTCAAGAAAAAAGCTCTTCACCCTCTCACTCTACAGTGGTGGAGCTCGATAATAGGATATGATCTCTGATACCGGTACAAATGTTATGTTTATCTGACTACCAGTAATTACATAAGTACTCCTAGACAGTATCGCTATATAGATATATATATATTATATGATTATATATTATATATAATATATATATATATAATATATATATACTTGAATATATATTTATCTGATACCATTCTATATGTTATAAATATTATATTATATTATATATATTTATATATATTTATATATATATATATATATATTATATATATATAATATAATATATTATATATATATGATATATAATATATATATTATTATATATATATATATATATAGATATATATATATATATATTATATTATATTATAATATAATATATATATAATTATATATATATATTAATATTTAATATGATTATATGATATATATAATATAATATATTATATATTTAAATATATATTATATATATAAATTAATAAATATATATATATTATTATATATAATATATATTAATTAATAAATATATAAATATAATATATAATTAATAATATAATATTAATTAATATATATATATTAATAAATATATTTATAATAATAATTGTATATTAATATATTATTTATACTAATATATAAATAATTATAATATAATATATAGAATATATTATATATATAAATATAGATATATATATTATATATAATATATATATATATAAGTATATATGTAATATATATATTAACAACAGTATATATATAGTATATAATTGTGATAATAATAATATAATATATATAATAAATATTATTAACTTTCAAATAAATTAAAAAAATAATTATTTAAAACATATATAAATTTTAGATAAAAGAAATTAAAAATAAGGTATTTTATTTTAAGATTATTAACTGTAATGTAAATAAGATTAAACAATTAGTGTGAAAATAACCTAAATGAGCAAAATATTTATATTGTTTGATAAGTAATAATAAATAGTTATTAAAATATGAAGTTAATTAAAATTTTAATATTATCAAGTAGGTGCAAATTATATAGCCTTCTAATAACACATAATTTATAGATTAATATATATATATAATTATATATGATAAGTAATGATAATAAGTAAAATCCTATATTTATCTCTAGTACGAAATACAATATATATATATATATATAATAATATTATTATATATATATATTATATATATATTATATATATCAGGTTGCGGTTCATAAGTATACAGTATATCTATATGTTACTAGTATTATTGATTACTTATGACTTATTAAGTACTATTGGTGTATATATATATATTATAGTTATATATTATATATATATATATATATAGTTGACATATTATTGTACTTAAAAATTTAAAATACTTTGCTCAAGTTTTTCTTAAATAACCACTATTTGTGACTTGATGTACTAGTATTATGTACTTGTAAGCCTTTTTATATGTATTGGTACTTGTGCTATATGAGTACTTGCATAATAAACTTTTGGGCTTTATTTTTTAACTTTCCGATAATATATTTTTTTTATTTTTACTTTATATTTATTCAATTTGGAAAATGTAAGCAATTAATGATTTTAATTTATAAATATACATGGTCTAAATAAATTATCCATATTGAGAATGGCAATAGGTAGTTATGTCCATATATACTTAATATTATATATCATATAAATTATATATATATTATTATATATTATATATATATATTAAATTATATAATATATTAAATATATATATATATATTAAATTATATATTAATATATATATATATAATAAATTATATATTATATATATAATAATTATATATATTTATTAAATATAATAAATATATATATATATATAAATATTAATATATATATATAATAATAATATATATATATATATTATATATTAATTATATATAATATATTATATAATTAATATTAAATATATATATATATATATATATATATATATATATATTAATATATATAATATAATTAATAATATTATATATTAAAATAATAATTATATAATATTATATTATATATATATATATATAATGATTATATATAATATATATATATTAATACTATATAATATTAATAATTATTATATATTATATATATATTATTAATATTTATATTATAATATATATATATTAAAATATATAATTTATTATTAATCTAATTCTCATACATCATTTCAATATTCCAATCACTTATTTTGACTATATCACCAAGATTGTAGGTTATCATATAATGTATTATTATATTATATTATATATAGTAAGGTGTATACGGTAACATGTTGATATACAATGAAACTCTCTGAGTAAATAATATATATGATTATAGATATTAGATAAAATGTGAAATAAGGAATCAACATAAGTTACGGAAAAGAAAGGGCCCAGCCTTACCTCCTTTTATTAACTCTAATATTATAAGTTGTAGGATAACTTCACCGCTCACATGAATAAAATCTCTAACTAATATACTCGTAGGGCGGTGTTTTCACTGAGGCAGCGAAGATCCGCGTCGACGCCTCCACAGGCTTCACCTAATATTCCATCAATTTTAAAAGCTAGAGACGTCTCTTTATAAAGTGAGTTTCCATCTCTGCCTCATAAGTTGAGATGATTCTTGCACGCTTGGCACTCAGACTGGGTGAGCCAGTCATGCAGAACCATTTGACTATCAAGAGACGCTTCCGTTCAGGACGCAAAATAAACATCCTCCGCTTGTGCTAATAGATTAATGTTTTTTATAGTTCTCACCGATAGTCTATGCACTTCTCTCTTTTCTCACATCGGCTGCGAGGAGGTTCCTTGGCTCGCGAACTGAACTCGACGCAGAGAGTAGTACATCCTGCACGGAAGCATTTGACGTGAGTATTGCGGGAGTGCAATCCACTTTTTTGACCTGAGGTCTCGACCAGGGGCCAAGGTGAGACGGATGAGAGATCCCCAACACCGACATCAGAACCGAGATGAATGGCATCCGACTTTAAGCCAAACCGACTAATCAGAGATCCCATGATCTTGAGATACCCCAGATCAGTGGAGCACAAAACCATCTAAACGTACTTTTATTTATTCTCCGTAGGTTCATTAGATTTTCGAGAGAGAGAGAGAGATTTCACGCATAACAACTCTAGAACAGGTGTGGCTTACAAATCGTTTCAATTCTCTCATTTTTAAGACTCAATATCTTTCAGTAACTACAGCCTTAACCCACGAGCCCTGTAAAAGGATAATGCTATCCAATCTGCGGCTACGTAAGTGTGACTATGAGAAAAATGCGGGAATGGGTGAGACTCTTACCCAATAAAACACTACTATCAAACCACAGTCAAATATAATCGATTCACAAACAACTGTTACAAAAAAACAAAATATATTCTATAAAAATCCAGCCCGCCGCAACACAGAGGCTGTAACTAGGATATAGGGTGGGTTGGTATGTTTATGCTCATTATAGGCTCAAATAGTACACTTTATGGCTCTCGTTAATCGCTTTACTAGATATAATCTGCTCTCTATGTCTCTTATGTTATTTATTCTCAATCAATGTATAATGTATATGTTTGCAATGCTCTGATGTATCCATTTATGTTCATGTGTGCCTGTCTCAAAGGTTTCAACAAAGTTCAACAGTTTTAAGCCTTAAGTTATTACTTAACATCGCTCTCAGTTAAGGGCTATAATAACGTTATAACCTGTTCGACAGTGTTTTATCTGAGTCCAGTTACCATTTGTTTTTTTGAATTGGAGATTATTTAGAAATCATTCTTCATCTATCTCTTAACACTCACGAAGTCTATACTTTGGTTTTCTACAGAGGGCATGCTTCTGTACCGACCATCTTGCATTTATACTTCAGGAACGAGGCCATCTGTGCTCCTCATCTCTACTTTAATCTCTCCCTTTGGTGAACGATGTACTGTTATTCTACGGGGTTTGACTTGTTCTATAACATATCGCTCTCAGTACCATTATATGACACCCGTTCAAAAAGTACCGTGATACGCTGATTACATAATCTCATGATGCCAGAAGAGCATACTCGATCAAGAAGCGAATTTTAGTCGCTAGATAAGCAAAACTCCATTACGTACCTAATTTATGAGTTGACAGAGTACAGGGTTAAATCCATTTCATATAGGGCGATAAACGGACACTATTTCTATTAAGAGCAAACAACTGTGGTGATCCTTCCAGTTTAGATCACGAGAAAAGATACACTAATAATAATAATAATATTAATTATAATATAATAATTAATAAATGAAATAATAATAATAATAATAATAATAAATAATTAATACTAATAATTTAATAATAATAATATAATAAATATATAATTAATTAATATTAATAATAATAATAATTTATAATTAAATATAAATAATAATTATAAATATAAATAATAATTATAATAATAATATACATATAAAATTAATAAATAATAATAATAATATATATAATTAATTAAAATAAATAATAAATAATAATAATATAATAATAATAATAATAATATTGCATTGAACACTACTCCAATGCTCATTCTCTAAAAAAAAAAAATAAAGTCAAATAAATTAATGTTTATACTATCACGAAAACTGGTGTACATATATATATATATATAATTATTATACGTATATTATATATATATATATATATATATATACATATATTATATAATTATAATTATAATATAATATATTATATAATTTATAATTATATATATATATAATAATATATATATATATATTAATATATATATATATATATATATATATATACTATATTAAATATATAGTGAATATAATATTTAATATATATAATATATATTATATTAATATTAAGGTACGGATAATATATATAAAGTATAGGATGATCTTATTTGGATTGAGTTATGTATAATATATATAGGATCCTATAATAAAAAATAACGTATTTATAGTATATTATATATTATATATATATATAATATATATATATGTATATAAATATATATATATATATATATATATATTATTTTTAATATTATATATATAAAGATAAATTAAATTTCCTATTTCGCCATAACGACTAGTGGCCATTATTATGGAAATCTCTTAATGTCTAATCAAGCTTTTTAATTAACCAAACACTGGAGAAATTTACTTTCTGTCAAAATTATATTTAAAAAAAATATTTGGTAAATTTTCTAGTGGAAGCAAATATGTTGTGATATGGAGGAGAAAAGCCAGTGGTATATCGTGGAGTTGGTGTAAAAGGGGGTAATCTTAATGAATTACATTTACAATGAGAGTATAACTCTAATATTGTAACAGCAATAAAAGCCTAAAGCTTATATAATATATAAAGTGTGTTATATAGGAAGTAGTGGATAACAATAGGTATAAACGTATTGATATGTTTATTAAGATAATTTAGTTTAATTATTATTGAGTTATATATATTGTATATATAGGGTGAAGTAAATGAATATATATATTTAGTTATTTAGATATTATATTAATTTATTATTTTTTGGTTACGAACAAGATATAGTGTACGTTCGAATTGAATGTAGTAAATTACTATATCATTGTGGTGATATAAGAATAAGATATATGATATAGGTATATAGTGCGATGTTAGAATTTGGTATATATATAGATGAGTGATAATATATATATATATATATTATATATAAATTATATATAATATATATATATATATATATATTATATGATATATATTATTGTGTGGGGTGAAATCAAATCATTATATTGATATACATTGAAACCATATATATATAATAATAGTAATTTGATGATTATATAGAAATGTGAGTGAGATAAGTGAAATATAAATTGTTTATTTAGGTATTTTATGGTGAGTTTTTATGAGCAAAACAGGCGTATATATATTAATAATATTGATAATAATTAATATAGGTAAATCTATATATATATATATATGGCAGTGTTTTATAAATGTTTGATTATATTAAGTGAGCTCCCTGTATCTAGAAAAGTTCGCTCATTGTGCCATATTTCAGCCATATAGTATAGAAGAATAGTGTAGCTATATATATATATATATATATTTATACGTGTATATTATATATATAATATAATATATATAGTAAGTAAATAAATATGATATGATCACAAATAAGTTAGTATTATATTTAATTAATTGATATTAGAAGCGGTAGTTAGTATGTAGACAGGGATTGATTGGTATGTCTCCTTTTAGGCAATGCCAAATCTGATATTTAATGTATAATTGAAGTGATTATGATATAGTGATATGTTAGATTAAACTGTTATAAGGTTAATAAATCTGGTTAAAAATATCATTTTAATGGGATTAGAGTAGAGAATGATGGAAAGATATTAAAACATGGAATGCTAGTCAGAGATTGGAAATTTACATTATAATGTCCTATCACTATTGTATATAAGTCGAGGCAAATGATATTAAGGTTATGTGATTGTTTAGCTGCAGGAATCTCTGATGAGAAAGTATCTTAGATTTGACTAAAGAGGAGAAGACTAAGTAGACCGTGAGGATTTGGATTTGTGCGGTGATGAGTCTCTACAATACAGTAACTCAAGTGCTTTTGAAATCGTTCTACATGCCTCTCTAATACATGCAGTGCTTCTCATACCGTCTCTCTTTCTTGCTCTTTGTCGATGCTCAGTCATCCGACTCTTCTCTCCTCTCTCTCATATAGTTGTTGTACTATCAGTTATATCTTATATATCTATCTATCGTATCTATTATAGTCATAGTATATCTATCCTGATGTCATATGTCTCTTGCTGGGTAGAATAAAATTATTAGTAATTTATTTTACTTTGTAATTTCTACATAATTTTTAACCGAATTTATCATATTATGTGTGTACTTTATTGTGTAAAATGAGTGCTGGAGCGGCTATTGCACTGTGCCTCTGATTGCGTGTAGTATTATTAGACTCTTCATATTTACTGAACACACACGAATTTATATATGTTAGAATTAGCATTAATCGAGTGGTTGAGGCTAAGGTATTAAATCTATAGTTAGTGTGTGAATTTATATAGTTAATAAATGATAGGGTATGACTAAGTTAGTTGAGTTAGACGCTAGAGGTGACATGATGTATGATTGTTACCTCCGTATATGTTATTAATGTTATTTAAGTTTACTTTAGAAGTAACTTAATAGTTTCTGTAGAATTAAGAGGTTATAGATCTTTTACTAATAATATATACTAATGTTTTGTGTTATATATTTATATATAATGGTAACATATCTATATATGGATAGTATATATATAATATTATAATTACTATATATATATATATATATATATTATATATATATATAAGTAATATATATATAATATAGTAACGTGATTTATAGTGTGAAAGAAATGATAATATAATATGAGGAATATAATATAGAACGTAAATTTAAGAGAGTTGTATTTGGTGTTGGAGATTGGTAGTAAATGAAGATATGAATAGTACGTTAAAGATGGTTTTTATGTCGTTCATGTGAGAATAGTATAATGTGAGATTGATACATAAGACGGTCGTATAATAACTGATATATATGGTATATATATTGTGTTTGAGTAAGGTTATATTAATTGTTGGGATATTTCGATACGGTGATATATAATATGTTGGCGATGGTACACAGAAGAAATAAGTTGGAATGGAATCACCATCGCTTATCAGAAAAGCGATACTGTCCGTGTGTGAAAAAGATAGCTGGCGAGTTCTATCGAGCTTTCCACGGGGCCAGGGGCCCCCAGGATAGAGATATCCAACACAGACGATTTCAGTTTCTAGATAATTGGCGGTGACTTGTTTTGTGCAACACACGTTGTAAAAGATGTCTGCGAATATAGTGAAATCGTGTTGGTTAAGAATATGCAGGCGTATCAACCTTTTCTCCTCGGAGAAATACCCAAGCTAAAACTGAAGCTGTAGGTGTAGTGATTATCAAGATTTAAGGAGAGCACCAAAATGTAAACTGCGCGAGTGTCGTTTAGTCCCACCTTGGGCAAAGTAAATTATAATAGACTCCTCGCTCTCTTAGAACGATGGAGGTGGTACATATGTGTTGAATTACCACTTATATTCTCGCTCGCTTGACATGGCTGATCCTCTGGTGAAGCTGAAAAATTATGCATCACGGAATGAAAGAAGTGTTTTTACTCTGACTGGCTCGTACTAACTCTCGAAATAGAAATTCCTACCTATTGCAAAATAGCTCATAATATAGGCGGTTGTATAAAGTGGATGCGAGCCATTCTTTCCTCTAGCTTTGGATATTACATATTTTAACTATATAAACTAATAAACATGGTAGGATACTTCTCTAGCAAAATAATATGTTCTTATTAACTAGGAAATTTTAATTTAGGAAGATATATCATGCAGACGATGCGTGGTGATGATGATGATTGGAAGATTGCATGATGATTTGATGATATATATATATATAATATACTCACAATAATAAAATTATTTATATCTTTGATAATGTAATAAATTATTAACTGTACTAATTATTTAATATATACTTATAGTATATATAACACATGCAACATCACACACACTATCAATGATATTACATTATATAATTTATATTAATATTATATATATATATATATATAATATATATATATATATATTATATATATATATTCATATATATATATATATAATATATATTATATATATATATTATATATATATATTAAATAATATATATTATATATATTTTATTTCATATTAAATATATATACATACTTGTAATTATGTTAAACTATATATATGTTACTTTATATAGTATTTAACCATATATTTATGTACTTTGTTACCATACGGTCAAAGTCTAAAATTATAGAAGTAAGCTCTTCGTTTATTCCTTTCCAAATTTTAAGGGTTTCGTATCCCCGTAATACATCCATACTTGTACTTTGTATAATTTTGTAAATGCCAATATGGCACTTTGAACCCAACCCATAGATATATAATATATATATATATATATATTATATATATTTAATATATTATATATAATTATATATATATATTAATATATTAATGATATATTTATATATATATATTATTTTATATATTAATTAATATATATATAATATATATATATATTATACAATTTATAATTATATTTATATATTGAGTAAATAAATAATTATTGATAAATAAAATTTTTATTTAAAATATGAAAATAATATAAATTTATATAATTTATATTTTGAATTCTCGAGTTCCCACAGTCTTAATACAATAAAATATATAAGAATATATATCTAAAAATTTAATCCTAGATATTTGTTGGAATATTTAGCATGAACATGAATATTTATTTGTTTCGTCATAGCACTTTTGAACATGAAAATACATTTTGGTACTCTCTTAATATAGACACTTACGTATTTTCTATTTCAGTATGCGACGTTTGAAGACCTATTGTAATAATAAGAGACTAGGTATACCTTTAATCTAAAAAATTCAAATTTATATGCATAAATTTTCAAAAATATCTCTAAACAAAAAACAAATATTATAGACGGAGCAATAAACTTATTAATACGGTGAAGACCTAAGATATTTTAAAATTACTGCAATAACTGCGGTATTTGTAGTTTCGAAGAAAAATATTTGACCAAACCAATAATTGTTTTAACCTTGGGGACCTACTATTATCGGTCCTCTAGTGTTTTACGACGAGGAAAATTCAAGGTATTGAATGCTACTAGAGGAGAGTATTATAGAATCGTGTCTTGGAGCAACCAACGTGTTATTTCCGATGTATCGATACTTAGGTAAATTAGATTGTTATTTTGGGTTATATTTAGTATTTATTATATAGTAAATAATTCACGTATTTGTATATACTTTTTACAAATAAAAAACAATTAAGTGTAATTAATTTGGGTCAACATTAAACTAACTGATACAGTCTAAATTTTTGCACCACATTGAATTATAAATTGTTGAGTGTATAGACAAAAAGAGGAAAAAAAGTAAATTAAACGGTTAATATAAGTAAACGAATAGAATTTAGTAAAATATGTGTCTTAGCACTCAAAATAAATCTGTTAGGAGGAAGTTTATGATCAACACTATTGAAAATATTTCAATAATAACTGGCGGTAGTAACTTTTATTTACAACCTCAACAAATAAGAACTCATCTGGTTACGCTATAATTTATGACAGTAGACGATCTGGGAATCTATGCACAGTGTACATATGGATATGTGTGCGCAATTTAACTTTCACAACAAACCAGACTTTCTCGCGGAACGAAAGTTAATTCATAGGGTATTAGATAAAGGTATTCAGGAGCTGTAGGGCTCGCAGTTTAAGCTATAATTGGTAGTAGGTGAACGTATGGCGTACATATGGGCTCAAACGCCCTTAACGCTCTACAATTTACTACCCAATGATAACACTCAAAAACAGGAGAAAGAAAAGATGTACACACATTCGTACTAAATCCAGGTAAAATCATATACCTTCAATTAGAACAAAAGGCAGGCCCGGAGTGATTTATGATTATTATATATGCGTAAACGCAACTATATTCTAAGAATCTGGAAATCTACCTCATTTATGTTATTCACTTCAATCAAGAAAAATTTTTCTAAATATTTTCAAAAAGTCACTAGTAAAATTAGGTCCATGTCTAACGGTTCATAAACAAAATAAAAGTAAAATATAAAAAATTATACAGATTTCATTCTCAACGTCATTTATATATATATTTATATACTCTATATTAATTATATATATATATTTAATATATTATTATTATATATATATATTAATTATATTATATATTATATATATAATTTATATATTATATATATATAATATTATTATTATAATATAATATATATATATATATTATATTATTATATATATTAATATATAAGTATATTATAAGTTTAAAAACAAAATATTATTATAATATAATATATATATATATATAGATATATATATATAATATATATATATATATATATAATAATATATAAATTATATATGTTATCAATATATATAAAATTAATTATATATAATTTATACTATATTATGTCCAAATAAATTTATCTGTTTAGACATCGACAAATATTATATATATATATATATGATTATTTATATTATATATTTATAGAATATTTTTTAATATATATATTATAATTATATATATATATATATATATTATATATATATATTAGATACTATCATATCCCTGTTTTAATGTTTATATATAGGGACTCCGTACATTATTTTGATTTTTTTTGTTTTTTTAAAACATATTTATTGCATAGATATAGTATCATATAGTAATACTAACTCAAATGTAATTTCAGTGGTTGAAAAAACTATTAGTAATATCAAAAGTGGATTCTCAGATAAATATTTTATATAAAGAATTATTTAAATATACATATATATATTATATTTACAATAATAAATATTTTAATAAAAAATGTAATTAATATCTCAAAAAAGTAGCGGACACTATTATAGAAATATATTAACATTAAATTATACAATATTTTTTGAAATTTAGCGTATAAAAGTCTATATTACAAAAATGTATAAAAATAAAATAAACTCCAAAAAAAAATAAAAAAAATAATATAAATTTTTTTTTCTATAAATGAAATTTATTTCTAGGAAAAAGTATTTAGACTAATTATTAACAATGATAGGATAATAAATGCAAAATTACAGATTATTGTAAATCTCAGCGTTGTATAAGTTGATATTATATAAATTATCTATAAATGTAATGAAATATAAATAATATAATAAAAAATAATATATATAAATAAATAATAAAAATAATAAAATATAATTTTTAGGGGGGCTACTCCAGAGCCGACGGTAGGTACAGTAGGTGATTATACCAGGGGACGTTTTATCCATACCCCATATAGGTAGAGGGGGGAAAAATAATATAAGTGTTCCTTACCCTGTCGTTTCCCCCTCGAGTAATAAAGGCCAAGTAAATACCCGACTTTACCTGCCATCTTTTTGCTGGAATTATATCACTTGGTAGTGATTAATTTACCTTTAGTTATATAATATAAAAATATGAATATATAAATAAAATTTATAATAAAAACTGACGGTATATAGTTATACGTAAAAATATATATCATAACTGGTCCTATATACTTTGATATCATGGTTATTTTTTTTCAACTCCCTTATTTCAAAGATTTGACTGTTAGTAGTAATTATCATTATATATATATATTATATTATATACTTTATTAAAAATAATAAACATAACAAAAAAAAAAATTTCAAAATGGATACGGAGTCGTGATATTATAATATACATATCAGTCCTAGTATATATAATTTATATATTTATATATTTTATATATAATATATATATAATATATATATTAATATATATATATTATTAATATTTATAATATATATAATAATATATATATACAGATATATATTATATATATATATATAAATATTATATAATATATATATATATATATATAATTTATAATATATATTAAATATATATATATATATTATATAATTATTATTATATTAATATATATATAATAATATTATATATTAATATATAATATATATATATATCACTTTACACAACTTTTAATTATAATTATTAATATAGTAATAAATTATAAATTAATAATTAATAAAATTAATAATATTAATATAAATAATAAAATTATATAAAATATAAATATAATAATTAATAATTAAATTAATAAATAAATAAGCTAACAATTGGTATTTAACTGTTTATTTACGTTGTTAAGCAAAGTTAGATAAAATTAATTATTTTCACGTTACGCCTATGTACCCGTTGATTATAGTTTAAAGAAAAATAGACTTAATAAATTAAGAGTAGAATGATGATGTAGATTAGATAGAAGTAAAGTAGATATGATAGATAGTGATGATATATAGTGAGATATGATAGATATATGATAATAGAGGTAGATAGATATATGAATGAAGAGTATATATATTAAGATATAATATATAGAGATATATATAGAGAATACCTTACTGACATGGGCAGTATTGATATAGTTACAGGACGCGAATGGACAGATATAGTGATTAGGAACGAGAAGTAAACCTAAACTCAATGCTTATAGAATAGAGCTGGAAATAATCCTAAGAAAATTATGAGAAGCGAATAATATCCGTCCGCTAACAGCTAACTTGTGCCATCCGAATTTATCTTCTACAATCTTTTCAGAATGATAAAGTAGTATAAGTAAATAATTTATATCCTACTGTATTAACTTTCAAGAATATATTTGTCAAATAATGTGAAATTATTTTTCGTGATATATATATATATATATAGAATCAAATATAATATTTTATAACACTAATAAGTAAATATTTAATAATTATATATTTTCTATATATTTGTGAACCAATAGAACCCGATTTTAAGTTGCTGTGATAATGATCATAGGAATAATAATACAATAATAATTATATATATATACAATAATAATTTAGATACAAATTCACTAATATATATAAATATTAATATATAATTCAACATACATGATTTATTTACAGCAACTAATATGTTTATAATAATAAAAATTAAAAAACAAAAATCATAAAATGGTTCTATGAATTTTTACTATTTAATAAAATAATCATAAAGTTAATATAATAAATATTTTTATGTTAATTAATTATTTATTATCAATATTTGAGAGAATAAAAATAAAACTCTGATGATCATATGCTGTGTAAATTTTCAATAAAATAATAAATTAATTTACCTTTTTAACGTTCAATTATTTTAGGTAGCTAGAACGGCTTCTTGCCGTTTACGTTAATATAATTTATATATATATTACTTACCTTATATATATTATAAACAGTGCTATTTATATTACCCCTATAATGCTAGGGATAGGTAACCCGGGGACCACAGAATATATCGTGATATATTATAAATTACCGGCTATATATCCCAATAACTAAGTCACGCCCTAAACCAACGTGTTCGCAGTTTTGAGTTTAAACTCTTGCCCCGGAGGGTTAGATAACCACTCCATAACTGTCATTACTAGCGGTGAGTTAGATATCTAAATATGCAGCGTCCTTCTCATTTGAGAAAAACTAGTCTAGTTTTGGCCTCCTTGACACCATAATGTGAGAAAAACTGATACAATTATGTATATCATAATTATAATATAAATATATATAAATATATTAATATATAATAATATATATATATATATATAATTATTATATTATAATATATTAATAATTACTATATATATATAATATTATATATTAATATTAATTATATTATATTAATATAATTTATTAATATATATATATATATATAAATAATATATATATATATATATATATATATATATATTTAATTAATATATTATATCTCAGATTATATCTATAAGGAATGCGCTAATCTAACATAACCAGATTATTTTTTTCGGGGGATTTTTATAATTAAGTAATAATCTATTAATATTATATATGCTAAACTGATGTGAATTTCTGTTATACTGATATATATTACTCAAATACTATAGATATATTTTAAGTATATTTATTACCTAGATATATGTTTATCTCTGAAATTTCAGGTACCATTCGAATAAAACCTATACTAATTCCCATATTTAAATGTCTGTAGTCATATAATGGTTCATGGGATTCACATTACAGCTAGCTCATAGTATGCATAGAGATAAGATCTGTTACTATAATATGAATTATAAAAATACACAGTATAAGCAACATTATAAATAAAAAAAAACCCTAAAAAAATTAATTTGACTACTTAAAAATAGGGTGTCTGAAATACTATATATATATATAAAATTTAATTCTCAATGGATCTTATTTTTTAGAACAAATATTTAAGACAAATAAGGTATGCGAATTATATAGCATAATTGTTATAATTTAACTAATGTTATAAACCAACTTCGGATTACTAAATATAATATGTCAAAAATATTTCGTCCCTCTATATATATTGAATATTAATATATATAATACTATTATATAATAATGATATTATATAATATTATTAATAATATAATTAAATAATTAATATATATTATATTATTATATATATATATTATATATCAAAATATACTGTCGCCAAAAGATATATACTAATTATATGATTAACGTTGTTTGTGTCAATTTAATTTAATTATATATATATAGTATTATAATATATAATTATAATATAATATAATATTATAATATAGTATTAATTTATATAGATAATTATATATATATATATATATATATATATATTAATTTAAATTATATGTGATTTTGTATAATATTTCTTAAATTCTCAATAGGTCAAATATAAAAAGTTTCCTAAAGATGACAGATACATTTGAAAACTTTTCTCTGAAAGTATATATATATATAGATAATGAATAAATATTCCATAAGTGAAGACATATGAAGTAGTTGATTTACTTAATAATTTATAATTTAAAATAATTTTAATAATTGTGTATTGTATCTTTATAAAGACAAATTTAAGGTGTACTAAATTAAGTGTAAATTAACTTTATAGCTCAACTATAATCAATTACTCGGAGCTGAGTACTAGATATTATATATATTATATATATTAGTGACATAACGTATGTAATATCCATTGATAAATTTAGGTATATTATAAGTGTAATATATATATCAATTACTGTGACAACGTTATATCCATCTAGGGAGTGTCATATATATATAATGCTTAGTTACTAGCAACTGTATTATAGTAGATCCTTATAGGGTATATGTAGGTTTTAAAGTGACTACCTATATAGTGTGATGTATGTATATATAAATTAAAGTAGAGTAGTATATCAACTGAGATATGAAAGGAATATATCTATATAAGAAGTATATTAATATATATATATATAAATATAGTATGATTAAATATATAGTATATATATTATAATATAGATATATATATATATAGATATTATATTATATATAAATAAATATATATATATATATATATATATATATAGTAATACTTAGATATATAATATTATTAATATATAATATATATTAATATATTAATAATAATATATATAATTATAGTAATATATTATATTATTATATATTATTTTAACTCAATCAGTAAGCAATAAAAAATAAATTAATGAGTATAAATAATCGGAATTGGTGGTAATCCGTTCTTTAGAATTATATATTTTAAACCTTTATCTAATAGATGGCTTGCCTTCCCATTTATAATTTTGAGAGAAGACCTTTGATTGGCAAATTTGATATCTTATTTGTATATTACCAGAATTTCAAAGATTAGCTCACGTCTCGCGGTAAGCAAGAGGGGCTACCGCAAGGGACGCGGGGCAAGATATATATTTATAAGGTGGAGGGGCCCGAAGGGCCCACCCCTTATTTAAAAAAAATTATTCAAATAATCATAATATATATCAGACACTCATTACGTGTACTAAATAAGCTTACATTTTAACAGTTAGTTAAATACTTTATAATATAATTAGCTAATGATATACTTATTTTCATAAGCCTACGGTGAAGCACAAATATTAAATTATTAATATATAATTAATATATATATGATATATATATAATTATATATATAATAATAATAATATATATATAAATATAGATATATTAAATATATAATATATATAAGTATATAATATAATATATATATATATATATAATATTAATTATTTATATATTATAATACATTATAATATATACATTTAATATTTATAGTATATTAATAATATAGATATTATATAATATATATATTAGATAGATTATATATATATAGATAAATATACAATATTAATTATTATATATAATATTATATATAATATATATAGTAAAATATAATATATATATATATACAATATATATAATATATATATAATATATATAATAATATATATAATATAATATATATATATTAATAATTATATAGAATATATATATATATAATAATATATATATATATATATATATTATATTAATATATAAAATATATAATATTATTATATGATATTATATATAATAAATTATATATTTATATATTAATATTTATATATAATAATATATGTATATATTAATATAATAAATATATATATATAATATAATAATATACATTATATATATTATATATATATATAATTTATATATATATATTATAAATATATTATATTCATTTTACTTTTACATTTGTTTAAGATTAATTTAAATTATATGGAAAATTTCAATGAAGTCGTGCTCGAATAGAATTACTATAATAAAGCCTCTACCCTAAGGTATATACCAACCTCTATTACGCAAGCTTTATATATAATTAGTATTTTCGTCATCTGAGATAAAAATAATCCACAATATAATAATATATATAATACTATATAAAATATAATAATATATATAATATATAATATATATTAATAAATAAATATTAATATATATATAATAATATATATATATTATATATTATGAATATATAATGATATATATAAATATACTATTATAATATATATAGTATATATAATATTAATAATAATAGAATAATATAATAATATATATATTAATATATATATATGTTATTAATTAGTAGATATAAGATACTAATGGAGCAGACAACGAATCAATACAATATCATATATCTCAGACCTAAAGGTCTCTCTAACTATATAATATGATTATAAAAGAGAGAAAATAGATGTATATTAATATATATGTAATATTATAAATATTAATATATAATAAAGATATATAGAATATATATAGAAATATATATATAATATATATCCCATATATAATTATTATCATCATTTAATTAATTACATTAATACAATATCCCCATTACTAGAAGTTATTAATTGCGATTAATATAAATTACTCTAATTCAACACGAGCCACTGGAAAGATAAATAAATATAAAAAAACCTATTTCAATGACTAAAATACACAAAGA
>JABUQX010038894.1:52500-68845 GCA_015478945.1 Trachelipus rathkii
GAGTAAAACAATGTGATTGCGGGTCTCTTCAACGACCAAAGGAGAATAGTAGCTTATCAGCATAGATTCAATACGAAATATAAATAGGAATGGCTTCACTTATAATAAATTATTTCACTTGTTGAAAATATAATATCACGTGAGTTATCTTAAACATTAGATTAACTCTTAGAAAAAAGCTAAAAAACACGAATAGCACTTTCTGCGTAAGCAGCAGTTTCTGTACACGTCTCTCTCACACGAAAACCAACGTCACGACAGACTCTCTCGACTAATACTGTACATATACTAATACATTATAATAATATCCAGGCTTAAAAACAGATGGCGCAGTTTGCCCTTTCAACCTACTTTATTATACAAACTTTGAAATAGAATTCTAATATATTGTTTTTTCTCTTTATCTATATGGCGGGATTATATACTGATGATATAAATTCTAGCGATAGAAATACCCTTCCCCCTCCGAGGGAATGGAATTTTATATTATAAAATTTCTAGGATGTACTGTACAAATTATTTTTAATAAAAACAAAGCGTTTGAATTTGATTTTAACTAACTTTCCTACAACATATGATCTACTATGTCATAGAACAGATTACCATTCTTCCAAAATCTCCAATTTCATTTTCTCATGATCAGGTAAGCGTTTCAGGGAGTTATAAAACGTTAATAAAAAAAAAATAAATAAATTCTAATCTAAAATATATCCATCTGCAACTCATTGAAACATCTACCATAAATTGCCAGCCATTTCAATGAAAGAATGGACACGAAAGGAAACCTGAAAACACTAATCAGAAAATGACAAATCATTACGTTTGGAAGAACAGGAAGGAAGATTACGACATTCATCCGATACTGGAGTGCTATGAATAGGAGGTGCCCTATTAGAAGAACGAAGAAACCGAGGACTCTGGTCCCGAATTCCCTTAAATAGCGGATAAGGTTTGTAACTACTATCAGAAGTATCAGTTTCCGACTTCGATATATCTGAACTACGAAAAAGATGAACTTCCACTATTATTATAAAAACCCGAAAATGAAGATTGGGAAGTACTATCAGAACGAGAAGTATTTCCTTCAGAGCGATTATGACTAACCTGATCGGACTATTTACATTATTTTGAATACGAACAGGATCCTGAAAAGAAGAATTTCGTAATAATTGAAGATTTTGATTCTTTTATCATGAATTATGTGTGGAACTAGGAATCTTACTTTGCATCTATCTTGCATATTTTGATGAGTGAATTAATATATTAGTACATTTCAATCTTCGTCATCTTGAGATAAACTTATTCCGTTTCTCATTCTACTCTTCATTATTGAAATGACTTTCTGCTTTATTGATTCAGATTTAGAAAGCCAATTAATTTCCTTGCTTTTGATACTGAGAATTTAATATTTGGTAATCAGTTAATATTAAGGTGATATTCAGCATAATACTTAATAATGTCTCTGTAAAGTTTATCCTCGCATATATGAAGCCACATTGCAGTATATCGTCTCCTCCAACTATATGAAAACGTCGATTTGTATAATACTTACAGGATCTGTTTAAACGGGCTTCCCAGAAATATTACCACCTCGACACCTCGATGTATGCGGTTCCGAATGCTCCGCCCACGATTATAGAGATGTAATATAATAATAAATAAATAAAGGTTAGTATCCTCAAGAAGGTTTTAATATTCCTTCAAAATAAATCGTTTACCAAGAGTACACGAAAAGGAAGTAACATCTATCTGAGAAATAACCTCTGTAAATCACACTATCCATGAGTCTCCACATTAGTGATAATATATCGTGTGTATAAAAAAAGATTATGTGATATTCTTTGTATTCTGTTTGTACTTATCCTCTAACTTCTCGGGGCCTCATCGCCGGTGATAACTCACACGTAAGTCGAAATGTGGTAGTCTTGTTTCACTAGTCTTACCGTTCTAGGTAGAGGTGCGCTGAGGCATCTTCATGACTGGTTTGGAAAAGTGCAACCTCTCCTGAGATTCACCTCATACTAGGAAAGGAGAGGATAGACATGATAAGTAAAGTACTGCGTACGATCCGGGTAGAGCGACTCCTCTATTCTCGTCGAAAGGGTATGAGAAACAATCCACATGCTGCCTGTAGTCCTCCCCTACAGCTCTCATTGTAAGGGTGCCCTCAGGTTAACAACCCAAATACTGCCACTTGAAGACGCAGAGTGGAATTGGATAGCCCTTTATGCCGGCAATTATCTTTATACAATAGAAATAATCAACCTGAAACATTATAACGACAGGCTCACATATATCTAACGATAATATACAATAACTTATATGATCTATATCACTCAACTGTTTATCCACGTTCGCGTTTTTCTTGACAGGTGCTTAGGAATAGGAGTAGAAAATATATTACTCATATAACTTTTCAATTTGTGGTTATTATATTTTTCTTCTCGTATTATTTTCTATACTATATTACTATTATCCTCGTATTCCGAAAAAAATATTTAGCCAGAGTTCGCAACGAAATAGGTAAATCCCTCTCTTGCCGACTCAGTCCTCTCTCCATATATAAAAGAAGACTTGAAGGTATAAGATATTATTTATGTTTTTTTTAGACTCTCTTCTTATATAACAATACTTCTATGGAAGCAAAGCGACCTAGGTTAGCTCTGTGGATGCCACACGGCATCTATACCACAGAGGGCTCATGTGGGATAATTTTACTTTCGCAATACTGGTAGCATTCCATTAATACACCTGCTGTAAAGAGAGTAATTATATTGAGAACGGACTGCAAATCCTCAGTAACTCTCTCGAAGCCACGTCTCATTTATAATATTAGAATTCAAAGGAGGAAGATGTGTCCAATTTAGATTTAATCATGTGATGTATTCTTAACTGAACGGGTACTGATATGCAAGTATTTGTATATAAAGTATCATTGTTAAATAGATGCTAACTCTATAGGATTAAATGTTCACTCATTATATAATACGTATATAAAACATTAATGAGTAAAGGACCCTCTCTTATTTTACAAATTGTGATACTGAACAGCTTCGATAAGATTCGAGAAACGTATTATATATATATTAATATAACGTTCTACTTGATTCTTTTTCTTTTACTATGCGTATAATTAAATACACCATTGATGGCCAGCGCAAGACTTGCAAGTTTGAATGATGATTATTTATATATAAAATAACTCAAGTTATATGTGCAACGAAAGTGAGAGAATGTAACCGTTCCATAGAGATAACTGTATGCACTCACTTATAACCCATGAAATAATATATAATCTATTTTTTTAATATATGTACATCGCTGTCCCTCACAAAACGCTCTGTTACCCTATTTCCTCTTTATGTGTGAGGTCATGAGCATGCTTTAATGAAATAGTGATTCCAGTATCTCGTGTCTTGTACAACATAGTCATATGGATATCTTGTCTCGGTTGTTATAACTCACGCAATCGAAGAACGATAAGAATATATTAAAGACGTTAAATTATACAACATAGACGAGATGGAGAACTGATAATATTCAATTTATTTAATGACACCATGCAGAGAGTTATTAGTGATTAGAGCGTAATTACCGAGGTGAGCTGACATCATTGATAACAAAGTCACTTGAACAAAATGACAAAAATAACTGATATTCTTTTTTACCTTCTAATTAGAAAACAAAATTGCAGGGGATTATTATTAAATCAGCGTTCACCGGCTTTTACAAAGCCCCTCAGATTCTGCGTTCCACTAAATTATATGTCGGGATCAAGATCTCTTACCTTTTGAACAAAATAATTTGCACTAAAAGGTTTTTAATTAGATCATAGTATATTATATTTTAAATTATCTTATTATTGGAATATACATTAAACTAAACCATAAACTATATTTCTGAATTTAGACAACGACCACGTTAATCGCCAAGAGCTTCTATCGATACATAATCAATGCTATGATATTCATCTCGGCCATGGCTCAACATTTCTTATCTTTTGAAGCGAAAAGATATTGGTCTGTGTCGTATTTAACATTTGAATACTGACTTACTTGATGCTAGAACTTGACCTCACTTATATATACCTGTATTATGATAAAACCCACTTTGCAGTTATACTGTAGTACATAAAAAATGAGTTATAATGTTTTTACTTTTATTTGAAGTCCGCGAAATTGCAATATAGGTTTATTTCTACGATTACCTCTTTTGTTTTAGAGTATATTCATTAATAGTTCTTATATATGATTGTCTCTTTATTACTTGGCCAGACGAATTGATTTACCACCTTTTGAAAAGAGCTGTAATCGGCTGTGCAACAAGAGTTAACTAATAATTTAACGAAACAATAGAAGGGGTGAGATAAAATTGCTCAGCGCAATGAAAGGCGCGCACTCAATGAAAAAGGACTGCTCGTAAAGGCGAGCTCATATATAAGCGAATTTCAGTGCGTGACTAAAAAAATATAGCTATGGCTTTGGTTACTGGATATGGTGCTCATTTGCGAAATCTGAAAAAAGGTTCGCTTCTATTAGCCCTATTACTGCTCAGGGATCTGCGGACTCAGAACCCTTACCTACTACTATATTAGGAAACCCTGAAGAGCAAAATGCGGGCACTAAATATCAGCTTCAGCTAAATAACTTGTTGGATCAAAGTCTCCGTCATTTATCATATATATACCTCGCTCTCTCTCGCTCTTCTCGCATGTTATTATAGACATTACAAACACTTAACTACATTATTAAATTATTACGATAGTGTGAATATCTAATGTCTTTAAGGATATATAATAACAATGATGTCAGTCAAGATAGTAAATGATGAACCAGTTAGAATTACCTAAACAGGTGAGGAAAGAGCTGCTTCCATTAATTTGCAGAAGACATGAGGTGCTGTACGTAAGAATTTTTAACTCCATTTGGAAGTAATTTATAATGATAATGTCCTTAATATGATGTTAGAGATATGCTAAAGGTAATGGTAACTGAACTATACATTATTGTCGACTTCTATTAAAACGCCCATTACGGATATTTGATAATTAAGTTAATTTCATGACTTTGAATAATTTAAATAACTTATATTAGAATTCACTATAACTAAGATTAAATCGTATATTTTTAGTCACCATTTTACCTAGGCAATGCAGTTGGTTTTCTGAAGCAATTAACACAGTATTATATTACAATCTGTGATCTCATATAAACTTAAAGACCATCGAACTTATGCGGGCTCTAGAGGAACTCTCTCTCTGGGATTGGGAAGAAGCTAAGAGCTGGCATGACTGCTCGGATGCAGGATGTATCAGAGCGCCATTTTTTTCCAAATTGAATTAAATAATAATAATACCATCCAACTTTATAGCATTTTATTATATCACCAGGCTATCAATATATACTTTTAAAAGTTTGTTTTTCTAATATTAGTTTATTGTTATTATTATGTATATTATATTATATATAAATAAATATATAGATAATAAGTATATGTTATGATAGATATATTTCAAGAGGGTCTATCACAATTATTCGGATATATATATACGTTAATTCAATTTAACTTACCCAAAGGACATACGTCGACACGATCGTTACTAAGAGCTAAATTCATACTTCTCTGTTTGTCTATATTAATGAAATCTAAGGATAGTTTCTTTATACCTTTATGACGTCACATTATCCTATGTAACACTATCTTATAAATAAATTATCAGCGAGGGCTGTACATTATTAACCTGATCGAACTATTTGTGAAGAGGCCAAAATTTGGCATTCTTTCTACTCGAGAAGAAAATTCTCCACCAGAAATCATGAATCTAGCAGATCGTGCAAATGCTGCGGTAGATATAGTAATGCTGCTATCCATCCCGGCATTCTAGCCGTGGCTGCTTGAGTAAACTACAGAAAATACACAAAGAAGCTATAAATCGCGGAGATAGAAGACACCTCTGATGTATTCTAGAAAATATCAATTATAGTATGACTAGGAAGGTAACTTCAAATACTATGAACACAGTACTTGTAACATAAATTGTGATGACTCAATACAGTGAGTTATCAAGGCGAACCAGTGATAAAGACAGCACTGGACATCAAAACATAGGAACTTTTGAAAACAAATGGATTTTATGGTCAAGAACACGGAAAGGGAATCATGCGTCAAGGGAAATGTAAAGAGTTCCGCCTCTTGAACGAAACAATACAAAACGGGACAAAAATCTCATCGTGATGGTAGAGGTAAAGGCATTATAAAAGTTGAGACAGTGACTCTGGGCCACAAATAAAGCACAATCGTAGACTAAAATGTTCAGGTCAATTACGGCAGAATATGAGAGAGTTCAAATGAATTTAATAAGGACTGTGCTCGAAATAATAGATTGCGTTTGCCAAAAGAAACGTATTATCGACTTTAAAATCGTCGTTAAGAACTTTTATCATGTGATAATGGCATTAAAAACGAATTTTTAGACTCATACAAAAGTAAGTAAGAGCCTGAGACTACCAAGCCAAAAGGATATAACAGAGAATATGACTCTGTGCCTCCTTTATTATCGTCATTACAGAGTATTATCCATATACACAGTTTCATATGCTCTCCTATCAATACAAGTAGAAACAAAATGAGTGAGTACGAAAGAAGTCATATACAGCGAGGAGAGGAGGTTTTGATACATGCAAGTGAGAAGGTTAGAGCCGCAGACTCGGAGAGAGCAGTACGGGTTATAGAGAGGAAGAGGAAAACGGACGACCTCTTTTATTCACATGAGAATGGTTCTTCGCGAGCTAAAGCAATAGCCATATTTGGCCACACTGAAAGTACTATTTTAGCGAACGGTTATTGATCTATGATATACTTTATCGATAGTAATTCAGCTCTCAACAAGAGGCAGTTCTATTCAGTTTCTTCAACAGAAGCTGGAGCTGGGTTCCACCAGACGGAAACACACGAGCTATGTTGTGAGTGCGAAGGTGGCAAGCGTTTTCCAGATATGTGATGTGGTGCGATGCATAGAGGTGTTAGATAATACACGTGCTTTGCCTCTATAAGAAAAGGATATATAGTTTAGAATTCTAGTAGAATCCTTTGTACACTGTGAACGCGGAGAACGCGAGTACAGCTGAGACGGTAAGTGAAGAGGTAGAGAGCACAACGCTGAGAGCGTGGTACCACTGTCATTCAAGATAGACTTTGACATCTCGTAGATAAACTCACGTACTCTACTTTAGTTTAATTATTTACCCTATTACGTGAGATGGAATAAAGTGCGTAACATAATAGCCGTATCATGGGCAACGTATAATGATGAGATACATCGTTAGTATATGTATAAGCCAACATTTTGAAATCGAGACGAATTATTGCTCTCTGAAACTCAATATCTTGGCAATATATGAGCCATCGCTAAGGATGGAGGACGACTGCGAGACTAACGACAGTTATGTAGTGGCAGGAAGGAAATCGTCGATAGACACTCTTCTCAAAAATTCGACTTAGGAAAATGGAGAGAATGAAGCTGTGAATACTTTGATAGTGTCCAATTCTCTAAACTCGGCTCGAGTATAGTGTGAGAGTGGATAGGATTGAAGCGATCTCGATTGGTCGTGGGACTGATAGTGAATGACCAGAGAAAGAAGGTAAGAAAGAGCTTATTATAATACGATTGCTAATAGCCATTATATGTACCGTGTCATAGTATATTGTGTCTAGCAGATATATACAGATAATGGAGGAAGTTGCTGTAGTTTTGGAAAATATTGCTCAAATATTGAAATGCAATAAATAGAGCAACTTGATGTAGAGCCTCTAATTGATTCTCTGCGAAAATGTCGGCGTACGTGTACGCCGCATGGAGATTATTGTGGACGCACACATAACGTTCACAGTAATATTGATGTTGTCAGAGAGTTTTCTCTTTCAGCTTATCTAGTTCTTGTACTTGCACTCGAACTTAACTTGTGGTATCTCGTACGGCGCATAGAGATGCATCCGATGTCTGACTCATAAACTATACTAGAACGCGCCAGAGACTTCTTTGAGAGTGTAGTATATTTATATCCAAGCTCGGAGATGAGGTTATGGGTATATATGTATTAAAATCCTTATGTATTGATGATTTTAATTGAGGGGTTATGAGAAGTATTATCTTTTAATTTTAAGAAGATTGAGCAGGTTGCCATTAGAGAAATTTATATAGTGAGGCTAGTGAATATTACATGATGAGTGACTGAAATGTCCCCGTTGAGTTATACTTTGTAGCTTGCGCTTAGATGATATGAGATATGAGTGGGAAGTGACATCTTGGAAACCCCTGAGGATAGTAGAGCACGAAATTTAATAGAGTTCCGAACCACACTAATGAAGAACTTGGTACGTCTGATATAATCTGTGTACCGCATGAGAGATTGTGTCACAGAGCGGCCAATCATCGGAACATACTGGCCGTAAGTATAAAGCCATATGATCGAGGCGCGTAGGTGAATTCCGCATCAGTCTGGAAGAAATGTAAGCTGATTCCTCACAGAATGGATGACGGCGTTTGGCGAAGAGAAGTTTCATGATGAGACCGCCCAGCGGGAAGGATGATGCTGGTAGGATAAGGCATGCTTAGACCCGATGACAATATATGAAGATGCAAAAAAGAAACTCCCGAAAACAAATTACAGAAAGATAAGTAATAGGTGAAGCATGTGTGTCTTTATAACTAGTTATCAGGTGCTCAAAATATCCAACACCTTTATGTTACGTTATTATCTGAAAAGCTTTGTAGAGATAAGGATATTTAGCATTTATGAAAATTAGATACTTTGAGTAGTTATATTACCGATGCTATTATACTTTATTTTAACTGTATTGAGCCTAGGTGGAAATGATTTGTGGAGCACATTTTTTCTCTAATTTGTGTGTGATACACTTGGTATAGAAAAATTATTGGATGGAGCATTTTATTTTGCCGCTGACGCCTCTTTCTTATTTCTCAATTATATTAAATTGAGTTGAGTATTTTCTTCAATAATTAAATTTGAATCTGTGCTTCGGAATTTAGAATTTAATATCTACTATTAATCAAAAATCTTTTATATAGAATAATATACTAGTGTATGTAATCGTTGAAATTGAGGTTTTGAATTATTATGAAGTTACAACATTATAGTATTAATAACAAGAGTAATATTATAACGACTGCTAGCTCGTTACTCATACAATCTTTACTTATTCAATGCATTTAACGCGCTTGAATATTCAAAGGAATAGTTTGATAAATTAACTTTTTGCAGCTTCCGTATATTTAGATAACTCTGGGAGTGTAAGTTGATTTAATAGAGGACTCATTTTACATTATTTTATAGAACTCATTTGAAAGTCTTCGAAAAAGAACTAATATAGATGACCAAAGGATTATTATAAGGCATTAATATCTTGACAAGATTCTTATCTTACCAAGAATCTTCCCTAAATATATTATTAAGTTACTACCGGACAATAAGTCCGGTAGAAATTTTCTGATGAAGATATTTGAAGTTCATATTACCCTCTTACTATCAATATTCACAATGAACGTAACATAGCTTACCGTAATTTCTTACGACTATCAGTGAATGGATATAATCATGTTTACATACCTGGAAGAGTATATAAATCTATTAACTACAGATATAACTACATGTAATCCAAGACTCTCAGGTCAACTCCCAGGAGTGATTGTTTATAAACCCTTAATCATAAACAGAAGGTATTGAATGTTTAGGCTATAGAGATGTAGTTACTCAATAACGTTATCTTAATGTTCAACGTTTGACGTCCTATGTTTGAGAAATTATTTAAACTGAGGAGAAAGAATGATATATATATTATAAATAATTGTAATCGAGATTTCAGCCCAGTGAAGCTATCTCTGCAGGAGGAATTTGCTCCGTTGTATCGTGGAGTGAAACTTCAATTAGATTTTCACTCTGGTATCAATGAAGGCATTTATTTGAGAATGAATTGAAATAAATTACGACCCTCAGAAATATTAAATACCCTATATGATATATATATTAAAGACACGAAAAATACCCACTAAATCAGACAGAAAAATAGAGAGAAATTAATAACAATATAAAAAAAAAACACGTATATATATATTCGATAATTGAGCAAAAAAACTATTATCGGTCTACACTTTCTGGACTAGAGTTGTCTATCAATAATATTATTACTGTGGAAACATAAATAATTTAGATTAATAAACATTTAGCCATCGATTAGAGTTTTGCCTTCAAAATGTATCTCAAATACCAGTATCTCACTTAAGACTTAACTATGAGTAATATATAAAATCAAAAAAATATATATTCTTTGGTACTACTAATAAATAAACAAAAAATCATATTAATCTTTCACTTCTTAATATTTAGGAAAAACTCCCTAAAAACAGTGCCTTATATCCTCGTTCCGATGCAGCATGGGAAACTTTCTTTCCGAAATTTAAGTACAGTTTCTGATCAATTTTGAAATCTGAAATGTTTGTGTTGGATTCTTTGCCGCTATGAACTTGTAATAGGCATGGCAAATCTTTCTTACAAGTTGACAAAGCCTCTCACTCTTACATAGAATCAATTACTTCCAAACACGATATTCAGGTCATATAATATCCTATCTATCTCATAACACTAAATATGTAATAAATACAGATCCTCTCTGTATAAATGTTTTTATATCCGCTGATGAACTCCAAGGAGTTGGTACATAGGCCAATACTTGCTAAGAATATTCAGGAAGTTAGCAATGTTAGGAAAACTCATCTACTCTTAAGTGTCTCAACACTATACCAAATATAAGCATCCGATCTCAGCAGTTTATTGGTTTTTTACATATTTTCTATAAACAGTCATTTATAGCTGCAGATATCACACTTCATTCCTTTTATGATATCCTCTGATGAGGTCTGTTAATGATTCGTCTATTTATAAAGAGTAGTGCATGTACTTTTCAATATATATGCTTATAGGTACATCACCTTTTCTGGTAAATTAACTCATGATAAAGGAAATAATTATATTGAAGTGGTTCATGGATGAGAGAAATATCTGATCAGGTCTATACGAATGAAATCAGTTTATCAGAAAATGCAATTATAAAAGTCTTGAAAAAAACAATGGTAGTATGTCCTTGAGCTTGTACTTTGACCTCACGCAAATTTAAAATATCCCAGATTTCATTCAGATAGCACACTTTCACAGAAAGGTCGCTCTGCGGCTGATCACATGAATAATATGTGGACAAAACAAACATGTGATATCTAAGTAATCATTACGATTTTAGTATGCTTGAGATAGAATTATACTTTTCATAATCACAAACTAGATCAGCTCACTTTCTCTACACTTGACCAATTATCTTGTGTAGAACTTGTTCGTCTCAGAGTCAAACTCGGTGTTTAGAAGACTATGATAGATCATTACGATATGGGTGTCTAATACTAATCAGAGAAGATAGTATTTTTATTGAATTTTCTTCGCAACTAATATGTTAATTTATTTGCAGTTTCAGACTAGAGACACAGATATATTCGGCAAATTATTAGACTCTATTGGAAAAAGTGAGCGGTTTGAACAAGTGTTCGGGCATAAAGGTGTCCATTCTACGAAATTCGTTACTACGTTGTAAATACCGACAAACTTATACCGTATTGGATAATATTAGTATCTCGTATATATAATAAATACTAATACATAATAACTGTATTATTAATTATATATCAACTAAACGAATGATGTATTTCTGTATAATACATTTCACCAAGTCTCTCATTTATCTCTATGTATGCTATTTCCGAATAGACTTTTAAAAAGATACATCTGTAGATCTCAAAGGAGTCACTTACATAAAAGACAGAAGAACATAATTTGCCATTACATCAGTCTTATTAGTACCCGATCTCCTGGTCTCGCACATTCTTACTGCTCCGTGTAAATGAATCATAGTGTACTGATAATCCTAGGAATCTCTATGTGACAGTCTTACTCCATTCGCGAAGAAGTTCTGTTGATTATGTATAATGTCTTTACTGTATTACTGTATCATCGATCTCGAGAGCCAACAATAGGCGAATCATATGAAGATGAATACCAAAAAAACGATCAAGTCTCTCCACAGCAAATGCCTGCAATATCAGAAGTGATACCGTGAAGAACTTAAGAAGATTAAACTCATATCTCGTATATACCTCTCTGCAATAGTTGATACGAAAAATAAATAAGTATAGAAGTCATAGATTACTCTATCTCTCTCAGATTAACAACATGTAATTATAGCACTCCTCCTAGCGCAATTTCGCTACTTTACTCATTATTTAGAAAATGAAATGCATATTAATGCATATGTTGTGATCTCTATATAAAGTAAAATAATTCGAGAAAAGTTATATAAAACGACAAAAATAAGCAGAGATAGTTCTCTGTTCATAAAAAATATTTACAATTTGTCTCTCATAATAGTCTATTACTGTGTGTGAAATATATCGTTAAAACCGATACTCAATTGATATAAAAGAGAATCAATCATGTTTTTCAAAGGCTAACAACGACAGGAGTACGACCTTACACAATTATCACCACCGAATAACGTTACCGCAGTCACGTTCCAACCAGGGTGCACAAGCTCGTTTCCTTGTGGAAACATCACCATCTAGTTTCATCATTAGCAGAATTTAATTACGTGAAATAATAAATAATTTATTTTTATTTAACTTTCTCACATGTTACACGCTTTGTATTAAAGACTGACTTAAATGATACTAACAGTCGGTGGGATATTACTCCCTATACATTTACTTGTATCAGTCACCAACATATGGGCAATTGAATTTTTTTGAGTGATATTTAATGAGGAAATATTAAATAAAATACATTAACAAAATTAATACCTTGGTCTACATCAGACACAATATGAAATAGCGTGCTGAGAGACCAATTATGTGATAATAGGGCTGCTTCTATCAAAGCTCCTTCGTTCAATTTTCTAGCTGGATATGGATTCGAATAACTTACAAATACGTTCAAAAGTCACTTCAGGCCCTCATCTACATAAGCATATGATCTCTCTATTGCATTGGACATATATTAAAAAACTGAATACCAGTATAGTTATTATCTATTATCATATTCATTCTTAAGACATTTTTATATTATTTTCTGCTCACATCTTTTAGTATTGATGTGATCGTGTTTCCGAGAGTGTTAAGTGGTGAATTGATGAATTTCATTTCGTAACCGGAATAGGTAATACTTCCTGCTTCCCAGAAATATGAATTTACCTTTCTGTTAATTAATTGTAAAAATGCTTCTTACCAATGCTCTTTGAGCATAAAGTTAAATATATTCTTCAGACCATAATGTTAAGTAAGTGTAATGTAGTACAGCCTCTATTATTAAACGTTGATTTTCAGTATATTACTGGCAGATAATATAAAAGTAATTTTACAGTGTGAAAATACAGATGCTTAAAGTAATAGGTTATCTGTTCGTATAAAATTGTCGCTTAGATTTTATTTTTAATAAAATATTTTTGTTTGTTTTTGACAAATCTAATAACTTTCGATTCATAACAGGTACTTGTGCGTTAATTAGGGTGATTATTTTATATTATATATACCCGTGTATATAATTGCACTAAAGAAATTAGACAAATAATCAAAAACTTCCCGAAGATTGCTTTACTAGACAGGATGAGGACTCATCAATGATGGCTATTTTATCTGAACTTATGGCTACTTGATGTTAAACAATTTGTCACTTCGCGAAGGTGAGATGCGAAGAAGAAGTGCCAGCCCCTTGCACCCTCGCCCATAGGGGCATTTCGGCCCATCGTTCAGCATATTATATAAGATTTAATATTTAAATAAGTAGTTATCTTATATATATATATATATTTATATATTATATATATATATAAATACAACCTCCTTATGGTTCTAATAAATGTAAAAGTTTATTGTTAATTTTGTTTTTAATTTAAAATAGTTCAAAGAAATTCGGTTATAGGGCAGTTAATAGTCAAGAGAATTGTATGATTATCGTTGTCTCAATGTTGTATTAATTTATTTTATAAAAGAACAGATTTTTATATATATAAAACATATATATTATACAAGATTTATTAGCAGATTATTTAATTTAATATTTGTTTGCAATACTTTATATGTATTATGTTGATAGGAGAGCGTAGTAGGTTTTACGTATGGAAAACTAATAAATTAACACTTTGTAGATAGAAGAGAGAGAGATAAACAACTATTGATATTTTAATAATAACCCTGATAACATTAGAATATGCGATGCTGCACATATATTAAATAAGTACATTTGCACTTAAATCATTTATAATCTATGTGATGAGTATATATATTAATAATACCCTATACACAAATACAAACTCCTTATGTAAAAAATAATATATTTATATCAAAAGAATTTTGTCATGGTGAATAAAATAAACTTAACTGTTAATTTCTGACGACTATAAGTATTTATAAAATGAGTATAAAAAATCAATGATGCGGTCTCTTCAACGACCAAAGGAGAATATAATAGTAGCCTTTAATCTTATAGCTTATAGATTTTCAAATACGAAATATATATAAATAGGATAAACATTTTGTTTTCAATACTTTATATGTTATAATAAAGAAATATATCATTTATCTAAAAGAATATTATGTCATTTTAAAGAAAATAAAACATTGAAAACGGCGAATCTTAGAAAACTAATAAAAAACTTAACGAATAGTTCAACTTACTTGCGTAGACAGCTCAAGTATATTTTTACACGTCTCTCTACACGATAAATCACAACGTCAGACTCTCTATATCGATAACTAATACTGTACATCATTTTAACTATATTATATACTATAATATAATATTCAAAGGGGCTTATAGACAACAGATGGTACGCAGTTTAGCCTCATTCAACCTACTATTTATTAATATACATAACTTTATAAATAGAATCTTAATAATGAGTATTGTTTATTTTTCTCTTTATATCTTATTATATGCCATAATTATATATTAAATGATTATAATATTACAGCCTAATTAATAATAAATATAATTATATATAATAATAATAATATAAATAATAATTAACATTATTTTATTATAGCAATTCTATTATTACATAAATTAAAAATTATATTAAAAAAAAATTAATATTAAATTATATATATTTGAAATAAATTTTTCATGGAATTTGATTATTATTAAATAATATTTAACAAATATTATTATAATTAAAATATTTTAACTAGTTCTATTATTAATCTAATAAATTATGGATTATAATTTTATTATTTATAATATTTTTCATTTATATTTGCTACTTGTAATTAAATATTTATATATTTGAAATCAATTAGAATTATATTATAAATTTGTTATGATATTCAAGTTATGATTTATTATTATAATAATTATGATTTTTTTATTCATTAGAATTATATATTTAATTATGTATTTATTATTACTGTATATATGTATCTATAAATTTAAAATGTATTGTTGTATATATTAATTATTTAATTATTATAATATAATATATTAATTATTATTAAATTTATTATTAATAATATATTAATATATTAATAATTATTAACATTATATGCCACACTATATTTATAATTTATAGCCAATTAAGTTATATTGTAGTTTATACTTGTGATTTAGCGATTTTAATTATATACGTTTTATTGCTTGTGTTATTTATTGGAATGAGAAGACATACTGTTAATCTTAATTAAATGGTAAACAATGATCATTGGATCATCTCGAGAATGACAAGTTTGTCTAATATAGTTTAATTATGTTCTAAAATCTAAATAATATGCGATTGAGTGTTATTAGTATTGTACTCTTCACTCATTTTTATTAAACTTAACCCATGAGATAAAAAATAAAGCAGCACTGATACTGAACTTGGTATAATAACACCCCTTATTATAGTACTACCCATTCTTACCCAAAGTATACTTTCTTGTTATCTTCAGATGATATAAGAAGGGATATTTATATTTGTGTATGGCATATAGTGAATGATGCAAGGGAATAGATATATGATGCTCCACTCAAATGGTAAAAAATATATATAAAAACCTAAGTATATATATATATACAATAGCGATACTAATATTTACCTTCATATATATGATCGCTGTTCATATTTTACTCTAGTTACTATATATACTGTGCAAATGAAGGAGGTTCAATAACGGGTATAGTGGATACTGTCCTCAACCTGACTCTAGAGACATAACCTCTATAAAAGACGATAAAATCCTAATCTCTCTAATCGTCCTGTC